>PVKA01021254.1:0-38976 GCA_004027165.1 Ctenomys sociabilis | reverse complement strand
GGCAAAGTGAATGGCACATGCTGCAGGATACTAATCAGCTTTTCTTCTGGATGGTTAACAACCTAAGATCACAAGTCAGAGTTGGAGAAATAGAAGAGCCACAAGGCCAGCCAACATTTTGGCTCTAGCCTTTCAAGGTCAGCAAAGACTCAGGACATAGGAGAACCTGTACTGCAACATCATGAAACTCAGGTGAGCTCCAAATTTTCTGAACAAGGAGATTATGGAGCCACAGAGGAAAGAGACTGAAGTTCAATAGTGTGCCTGGGGAGAGTCACATGGAGAGAAATCTTTCTCTCAAGCTCTCACAGAGAGCAAACTGGTCAAGCATTGGCCGTGACTCATCCACATGGATGACACAGACAAAGGATCTACAGAATAATGTACAAGACTAAAAGATAAACCCTGAGAGGACTTCACTGACCACATAGGAAATATAAAGTTCATGTGTTGGTATATAAGTCTTGATCTATCTAGGTCTTAACCATCTAGCAGAAAAGTATAAAAATGAAGTATACATCGTGGGGCCATAATATTAAGCTGAGCTGTAAATGGCTATGTTCGACAATTTCTTTGAATAACTCACTATTGTTGTAAAATGCTGACTGTGTTGGATTGTGGTGTTGAGTTCAAGCACCTAAGTTAGTTGAATGACAATGGAGTGCCCTGCATTCTTTCTAAGGCACAGAAGTGCTGCAACATGGCCTGAAGCTGGATGGAAGCTTCTCCAAGGAGCAGGACCCCCTACTTCCTGTAGTCAGCACCTTCTGCTTCACCTCACAGCAACTTCCTCTCATCTGAGTCCCTTTTCCCCAACTGCATCCCGCATGTCTTGTTAGGTAGCTCCAATTGCAAAAGATTGGATAACTATGAGTAGAGCAACTTGATCCAGGCTGCCAAGGCACACATCGGTCCCTAATTCACAGAAGGCCTAAGAATTTGAATAGAAATACTCAACCTAAGTCTGCAAATGGAGTGCACAAAGAAGAAAAGTGTCCCAAACTGAGGGCAGTCAGGAAGCCTCTTGGGGGAAGGAAGTTACAGGTCACTCACGCCTAGAAAGATAGTTGCATTCCATAACCTACTCAGACAACCTGAGATTATGTTGTAAATGCCTATCTGGTACCCTGGGATTCCATCAGTGCTGGGGACTTGCAGATGTCAAACCTGCCATGGATACTAGGCAACAGGAATCTGGGATAAGGCCACTGAACTGCCCCAGCAGCAAAGCTTCCGCCAAAGAGAAATGTCCTTGCCATCTCATGGGTTGCTAAGGAGATGCCAAGTCAAAAGAGCCAGGGGCAAATAAGTGTTGAGAACTTGACACGGGAGCCAGAGGTGGACACTTGAGCCAGGGACTGATGCTTGGTCAATGTGAGGGGCCATACCTCTAAGAAAATTGGCCAGAACTTGAAGAGCCCAGCTGAGCTGCCAGTGAGGAGCTGAGAAGGGCTCAGTTTGTTTATTTTTCCTGAAAAAGATAGTTTGAGACTCTCTGTGGTTTGGGGGCATTTCCTGTGAACTAAACTAGCTCCAGACTGGGGCTAGAACCTGGCACTTGATGCTTTGCTCACCCTTGCCCGTGCACAGCTGCTAAGGACATGTGCTCTGGATTTAGGCTGCCAGGGGCGGTGCTCACATCATCATTGAGGCTTGTCATGGCACCTTGCATAAATTCTTTAAGTTCTCTGCAGCCAAATTTTTCCCACCTGTAGAATGGAAAAATCATACTAACTCTTGAGATTATAATGAAAATGAAGTAAAATGATGCATACAGTGCGTTTAAGCAAGTGCATCCTCTGCCATTGTGCCTGTCTTTATTACTCTAAGCTGTAGGCAAAAGAGAGCTGTTATCTCTGACTTGAACTGGCTTCCAAAGAGCAAATTCAATTCCATATGCCCCGCTATTACTTATTTATATCAATGTGTAATGACACTCAGTACCACTTTCTACTGTGACACTTGTTCACACTATTTCCTAGGATTGTGCAAAGCTTTGGTCAGTATATTCTGTGTCTAACATAGCACAGCAGGATATATGTTCTGTCTGAGGTAAGACATTCATTGAAAGCTTCCAAACAATAATTTATTTTTTAAATTTATACTCTTTTCAGTGTAATTCAGGGTGTAGATTTAAATTTCAGGGGTGAATAATATTGGTGAAATTTCTGAGCTATTTTAACCTTATTGCTCTCATCTTATTACACTAATAGTATTTATTCCATACATTCAATTTAAAGGTTAAATAACGTGATTCATTTAAAACTAAAGGACAGGGGCCAGAAATGGCTCAGTGGACTAAGTGCTTCCCTGGCAAGTGCAAGGGCCTGAGTTCAACTCCAAGTTCTGCCAAAAAAAAAAAAAGAAACAGAAACCAAATAAACAAAAAACCTAAAGGACACTATCTAGCTTATAAAAGGAGCTCAAAACTTCACTATTATTCTATAAAGCTGGGCTTTGAGCATCCCAGTTTGCAAGTTGGGGATGACTGTCCAGGTCAGAATTAGGTGTCTCTTTGCACACAGCTTCCCTCAGATCACTTGAACACCAGCCTTCACTGGACGGCAGGAGGGAAGCTAACGCAGCCTCCTGCCTGGAAATGCGGGCAAGTGAGCACTAGCGCATGCTATGGAATTAAGGTCTGTCTCTTTTGAGCTGGATTTGGTGGGGATTGGACTGGGCTTGGCTCCAGCCCCAAAAGCTCCCTCTTAAGGCACAGCCCAGGCTCTCTGGGCTTTCTGCACCTTGTTCGGTTACCTCATGTAATAGGCGCATTCCTCTGATCAGAGAGAGGGTAACTCTCTCCGCATCTCACCCTCTTTCCCACCCACAGTCCCACTTACACCACTTGTCTCAGTGCCGCAGTCATTATGCAACTGAGTAATTTGGACATTGTGGGCAAACACTTGCCATAATTTGTGGTGAAAACTTAAATCATTCAAAAGTTCATGGGTTGGCCAAATAATTCAGCAAATTAAAGCACCTGCCTAGGCAGACACAGGGGCGGGAGTTGGATCCCCAGGCCTGCTGTGCTGGCCCCACCCCCGGGACAAGCTGAGATAGCAATTGAGACTGGGTGTGGTGGTGCACACCAGTACTACTAGCGCTTGGGAAGCTGTAGCCAGGAGGATCACTATGAATCCAAGCTACATAGTGAGCTCTGTATACCCTGTCCTAAATCAAATGCTCATAAGCATCAATTTTACTAACAAAGTAATCAATAGATATGTTACTAAAGATCACAATGAACAAGCATATGCCAACACACACACACACACATATTTGAGTTTTTATGTTCAGGATTGCTTTGTGTTCACCAATATGTGTGTTTTCCTATTAACATACCTGCCAACTATGAACCCTAAGTAATACATGTGAGCCTACACCCTGTCAAGTGAAACATCGGCCTACATGAATAGATCAGTTAATGTTGTCAGCAATGTCTTCCACTGTATGCTGCTCTGCAGACTCTGGGGCAACACTGACCACTGTCTTGTGCATCCACTTCCTGGGATAGAACCTAGGTTGTTGCCTTTTCCAGGCAGGCACTTAGACTACTGCGCTATCTCACCAGTTCCACTTTGTTGTTCTTGTGAATTTTCTTAAAACTGTGTTTGCATATGCAGAGAGTAAATTTTGGTGATAAGACAGTTCTACTGAAATGACTTGTGGGTGTCACCTACAAGGGAGCTCTCTCCACAACAAAATATAATCATTCAAACAGCTCTAAGCCTCACTGCAAACCTGGGAATCCTGGGTCCAGTTCTTTGCCTGATATATGGGAACCTCTACCTAGCTACCCATAGCTCAGTGAGTGACCACAGGGAAACCTTCAGAGGGATTTCCAGATCTCCTTATCTATATATCTTACAAGCCCTGTCACACTCTACCCCAAGAGAGTCAGTTGTCACAGTCACCATTCCTTAAATCCCTGTCTCCTCATCTTGAAACTTCTATACATAACTGGTGGAAGATGGACAACAGCTGCTCAGCTTGTAGCACCCTGCTGAACAGGTGCTGGGTGTGGAGGCCTACCTGAGGGTGGCTGCCAGCAAAATCATGATAACTGAAAAAGAAAAAGAAGTGCTATTAGGAGGCTGCTGCTTCTCCTGGGTGCTGTTGGTTCTCTTGGAGGAGATTTTCATGCTGGCTTTCCTGGTATAGATGTGGCTTGTCATCATCAAGAGCTTTGGACCTTGTCGTTGCTGGGGCGGGGGGCTATTGCACTTCTCCAGGAAGCTCTCGTTCTTACTTTGAGGGTTGCTTTCCAGTCGCAGGGCAGATTGTGAAACAGACCTGCTTGAGGTGTCTTCATGGGTGCCAGGTCTTCAGCTGGATGCCGGATGCTGTCATGGGATAGAGGCCCTCAGCTGGATTCTTTGGTCTGTAGTGTGTAATGGACAGACTTTCTGCACTCTCTTTGCATATGACTCTTTTGGTGACTATTATAAAACAGGCCTATATATGATATGGACTGTATTAAATTGTTCCCTTTGCAAGAGCTAACTGCAAGAGTGTAGCCACACTGTGTCCCCTTGGTTTCAGAAGCTAGGTTGTGACTCCGTACAGAGCTCTTTAGTAGTGAAGTCCACTTTCTGCATTCTGTTTTCTTCTCTCAAGGAGCAAAACTCTGTTGCAAAGTCATTTTTGCCCCTCCTCCTTCTATTCTTTATCTTTTTCCATTCCCCTCATCTTTCTCCTTTTATTTATTTTTTTTTTCTGGTCCTACAGTTGTTAATAGGAGGAGGGAAATTTACACTACAGATCAATGAAAAAGAAGAGATTAAAAAGGTATAAACAAAATCAGGATGAGTGAGAGCTTCTCTGTGCTTGAGCAGGACAGGAACGAGACCTCCTATCAGGCACTGTGGTTCACGTGAGCATCTATTCTGTCTTGAGGTTCTCACACTAAGAAGGCAATGAGGTGTTTGCCCATGCAGGCCTGATTCATTTCACTTAATGATATGTTTTCTAGTTGCATCCATTTACTGATTAAAAAACCCTCAAATTTATCCTGTTCTCTAGCTAAATAATACTTCATTGTGTAAAAATCTTCTTTATCCATGATTTAGCTGATGGGTACCTTGGTTGTTTCCAGGATTTAGCTAAGAAAAATTGAGCTGCTATAAACATGGTGCACATATATCATTATTGTATGATGCTTTCAGTTCTTCAGAAAATATCCAGGAGGGGAATAGCCTACTTGAATGGAATCTCCAACCTAGCTTTCTAAGGAATCCCCAGACTGATTTCCATAGTGGTTTCACTATTCTGTATTCCCACCAACATGGAGAAAGGTTCCTTTTTCCACACAGCCTCTCCAGAATTTGTTATTGGCTGACTTGTGGATGTTAGCCATTGTTTCTGGGGTGAGGTGGAATCTCAGTGCTGTTCTAATTTGCATTTCTCAAATGATCAATGAGGTTGAACATTTTTTCATATATTTACTTGCCATTTGTATTTCTTCATCTGCAAAGTGTCTATTCATCTCAGATGCTCATTTTTGCATTGGGTCTTTAAGTTTGGGGGCCTGATTTTTTTTTACATGTTATAGATAGGCCTTTGTTGGAGGGATAGTTGGCTATAATTTTTTCCCAGTTTATATGTATTTTCTTTTTTACTCTGTTGGAAATTTGTTTTGAAGTGCAAGAAACTTTTTAAAAAGCTGAGATCCCAATTATTGATTCTTTGAAGCATTCCCCATACAGTTTGGTTTTTGTTCACGAGCTCTGTACCTATCCCTATGTTTTTAATATTTCTGTCTACATTTTCCTCCAGAAGATTTAGCATTTATGTTTAAATATTTAATTCTTTAATCCACTTTGACTGTACCTTTGTGCATGGTGATACACATGAATCTAGTTTTCTCCTTTGGCATGTGGAAAGCCAGTTTTTCCAGCACCATTTATTAAACAGACTTTCTTCCAATGAACATATTTGGTCCCTTTATCAAGGATAAGGTGGTTGAGTGTGTTTTCAGTTATGTCTGCATCTTCTAATCTGTTCCATTGATCCTCAAGTCTGCCTCTGTCCAGTACCATGCTGATTTTATCAGGGTAGCTTTATAGTATAACTTCAGGTCAGGGATTGTGACACCTTCTGCCTTTCCTCTGTTTCTCAGGATTGTTTTTGATATTCTGGGTCTCTTCTGCTTCCACAGGAATTTGAAAATCTTTTTTTCTAGCTCTGTATACAAATGGTATTTTAATCTGGATTGCATTGAATCTGTATGACAATTTTGGGAGTATAGCTATTTGCATGTATGTGGTTGATTAACACAAATGCCTACAAACCGCAGGAGTTGGATTCAGGACTGTTTCATTTACCACCAGCTTTTAAAATTTTAATATTAAAAATCCACCCTCACAGTTGCATAGCACATCCCAGTGCAGCCATACTTTTGACTTCTGTATCACCCAGTGATAGACAAGTACGTTGTCCATAGTCCCCAATGTCACGAACAATACTGTGGCAGATATCTTTGGAGAAGAGCTTTCATGGGCTTGTGTGTCTCAGGGATACATTCAATCCGAGAAATAAAGTATTCATTTTTACTTTGGTCCAGAAATTACCTAAATAGCAGCTCCTGGATGACCTGTCATGTGTAAGAGTGTCTACATTTGCCATCTTCCACCAATATTCTACGTTCTGCCAATATGATGGTCATAAGGAGGCATTGCTATTGGTGCTTTGATTTTAGTTTCTATTGATCTCAAAAACTTAGGGATCTCTATTGCCTGGTCATGACATCAGGATGCGGCCTGTGCACTCAGCCAGCCAAGATTGCAAGTGGGACTGAACCCAGCCCACGACCTGTGTGTTGGCGTGGAGTAGAGTGCCTGGAAGGAGGGCTTCTTTCTGTCCTCCCCAAGCATGGAGAGGCTCTCACTCATCTTGATTGTATATGTATTAGTCACTGGTGTCAGAATCAAGAATTCTTTGTTCAAAGACTACCACATAGTAGAAAGATCTGTACATTTTTGTTGACATTTTATTCATTCTTTGAACATTATAATCCTTTGTTTTATAATCCTGACTCATTTCTTCTTTCACTCTGCCTGCTGTCTGTTAAATTTGTTCATGACATTCTTCCTTCATAGAACTAGCTCAATTTGACATAAATATGGTAATGATCACTTTTTCAATTATGTAGTTTCATTAAACCCTTACCCACCCCTAATACAAAAGTGTATTTCTCCAAACTGCTTTCCTCTGATTTTATAGTTTCACATTGCATGTGTAGAATCCACTTTCAATTATGGTGTATGATAGTCATCTGCTTTATTTTTCTCCACCTTCCAAAACCATTCTCTATGTTTTCTAAGCATGCCATTTTTTCTACTGACTTGTAGTGTTTGCTTAATCTTATGGTTGTGCATACCTAAGCCCTCCATGCTATTCCATCAGTCTATTTGCACATAGACCAGAACCTGACTATTTTCTTACTCTGTGTGTATGCGGGTAATAGGTAACACATACTCATTAGGGCCTGAGTGAGGGCAGCCGTGGTGGCAACTCCAGGGTAATCTTCGAGCAGTAATGTTTAAAGATGTAATAGATTTAAAATATTTTCTGCTTTTTGTTCTCCAAAACTGAATGCCTGCTTTCCCACCAAAAATTTAGAGGACAGTTCTCAAGTTATTTTGTTAAATGTAAAGATTATTTGAGGAGAAAAATTAACTCCTCTTCAACTTCAAGTGTACAACAAGGGAATTTCCATGCTGCATTTGTTTGCTTGCTTTTAACAAATGTCTAAAATTCCCTTCAATGTTAGTTAATACATAAATATCTTATCATTTGTTAGCAGTAGTGACTGCTTTTTTTTTTGGTGGTAGCAGGGATTGAACTTGGGACCTTGCACTTGCCAGGCAGGTGCTTATGCCAATGAACTATATCCCCAGCCCCAGAGACTGCTATTTTATTTCTTACTTTAATATTGGCCCAAAAAGTCACACAATTTAAATATTGTATATATTATCTAGAAATCTCTTGAAAATTCTGTGGTTTGAAAACAAGGAAGGGTACATTTATTTCTTTCCTATAGAATTTTACACCATTCACATTTCTTTTTTAAAATATTTGAATATTTGTTTTATGTTAAAAGTACAGTAGTGGCCACGGTGTCCTTGCTTTACTCTTAAATGATAATAATAACGTGCTGATTTGTCACTAATTTTGAATTCTCTCAGAGGTTCTCAAAGACTGTTTTCTATCAAATTCAAGACGTATGATTCCATTGTTATTAAAATAGAAAATTATGGTTTTCTTCTATTTGATAAAACAACCACACGCCTTCCGTGGGTAAGCCACACAGCCCACACTCGGAAGCAAAGAGACAGCTTTTGCAGTGCTATGCCAGGCATGATTAACTTCTCCTTTGCCTGTCACAGGCTCGAGCCCTGAGGATGCAGATTATCCGTTTTATCTTCATATTCCAAATTCCCTCGCACAGTGCGCTTCATGCAGGTAACAAAATTATTGGTGGAACAAATAAAGAGGGGGAGGGAAGGTCTAATAACAAAGACAGTTTTAGATATAAGAAACTTCCTGTGGATGGAACAGCCAGGGATGACACATGAAAACTTAAAATTGTGTTTAATTTTATATACTCTCAAACAAATGAGCATTAGGACCCTTGAGAAATTATTACCAGTTCATAAAGTGCAAAGGTGGGTTTTTTCCTCAGGTAAAGGCATGATAGCACATTTCAAAACCCATATAGCTCTTTCCTATGGCAGAGTGCTTTCTGCTATGATGACAGTTATAAGAGCTGATGATACTAGCTGACTTTTAACCACAAATTCTTCAATAATACATGTACTGAACATTGAAAAAGACTCAGTCCATGTAAGTCTTTAGCAGCATACAGACCAGTGGGAGGAGATATTAGTTACACATATAGAATTTAATTGAAATATTAATAAGTGCTGTGAAATCATAATATAGAGGGAATTTACCTACCTGTGCACAGGTTAGGAAATGAAATGTCCAGGAAGAAGAGAATAACTCGCTGAAATAAGTTGCACAAATTTTTATGATTGTGAATCTATAGTATAGATCTTCCATACACAGGATAAACACCAAAGCTTAGGGCAAATGTGAGTAGTGAAAATGAGAAATATTCATAGAAAAATGTGGCTGTTCCGTAGCAGCAACACCCAAGGAGATGAGTGTTAGGACCTGGTTCACCAGCTCACTCATCACTCTGCTCTCCAAAGTGCCCTAGGCTGGATGGAGACAAGCAGGAGAGAGACACCAAGTGCTGCTGGAAATCCCGCTTCCTAATCACCTGCCAGGTGACAAGCTGGGCTGGAACTTAATTTTAGCTTTAGATTTTTTTAAGACTGCACAAAGCAACAGATTTGGTATTGATGAATTCCTGGAATCAGTGGAGCTTGCCTTCAAGAAGGAATGCTGATATTCCAACCTAAGCCAACCAACATTTAAGAAATCACCAAATCACCTCTCAGGAGCACACACACACACACACACACACACACACACACACACACACACAGCAGGTAGATGCTATCTAATTAATTGGACAGCAGCCTTTTCAGAAAGTGGAGTCATTATTTTGGCTAAAGAGCAGCACCCAGCTTAATTGTGTATCTCCAAGATTTATTTGGTTGATACCTCATTGTCTTTATCATTCAGTATGTGTGCACTACAAATAAGATCAGTCTTATTTTGAGAAATGATGAAAGGGGATGGGTTGGGAAAGTCTGTGAAGCTGGTATGGGTGGATAAAGAAAGTATCATCTTATTTGGGTCCGAAGCAAACTACTTAAATATCTCCTACATCAGTGGCAGTTAAAATCATGCTAAGTTAGTAGCAGATTTGATTCTCCAGACTCAAATAAAACACCTGCATTATGCAGAAGCAGTAGACACAGTAGTTCTGGCAGAATGGCTCTTTAGAACCCAGCACTGTCATTCATGGCCTGTGCCACCGTGCCACGTTCACCCAGTCTCTCTGAGCCTCACATACTGGGATAGCAAAGGGCCATAGACTTGACATCATTATTTTCATCATTATCCTGAAGGAAGCCTTATTTCTTTTTCCTCCACTCTGAAGACTGCATCAATCTGTTAAAGACTGGAAAAGTCCATGGGATCCCAGGTCAGAGCATCACAGTGTTTACAGAGGCCTTCAGGTTTGCTGAGCCCTGTGAAGATTCCCTTCCGATTCATGACAGCCTCCTTTGGGAGTCTTGGAGGACTTCAGAGCTTCAGTTACCAAATACATTTTGGCAATTAACAATCTAGAGTTCCTCCCCTCCCTGAATTTCAGGTTGGCATATCCATCTGTCCATTGAGTCTTCCCAGCACTTTGAGCTCAGCAGACTGGAAGCCAATCCCAACATCACACTCACAGCACCCCTCTCGTCCTCCTGTGGCCAGTGTCAGATGTCGCGGAGGGCCAGGGCTGGTTCAGCCGGCTCACAGCCTGGCTTGTACTTACTTTCTCATACACCTGTTGCAAAGTAAGGAGATAACTTACCCAAACAGAAAAGTGCTATTCTTGAGTAAAGAATAAAGGAAAAGTCCATCCGGGGACACTCAAGCCCTTCCTAGGGATGCAGTCCAAGGTATATAATTGCCAGCCACCTGGCTAATGAGGCCAAGACCCTAAGGAGAGGGTAGCTCCCTCACTTTCCTCACTTGTTTTTATAGCAAGTCACCTTGATTTTGTGTGGTTAATCTCCAACTAAGACTTGAGCTCCACCTCCAGTTTCTCTAACCAGCATCAGGTGTTCATCTTTCTCCTGGAATAGTTCGCTGTTTCCAAGCCAACCATCAGACCTTCAACACTGGCTAAAGGTTTCCTTCCATGACCAGGTAGCCTAAAAGAGCTACCTGGAACTCAACTCTGGCCTGAGCTGAAGGCCCTGGGGTGGCTGCCTTCTGGACCCAACTTCCTTCCAGCCTCTGTGATGTCACACTTGGGCAAAACTTAACTAGCTTCTGAGTTTTCCCTTTCAGTGCCTATGGTTTGGTTACCTCCTAATTTTGCTCATGCCTGCAACAATCATATCTCTATTGCTCCTGCTCACTCAAGATAACCATAGTTGGGACCTCCCCAGGACACTCCCTGTTTCATTAGGGGGGGACCCCCAATGGCCCCCTCAGCTGGTAGCTCGTACCTGCAACAACAGGACACACATTCTGCCAACTAGGTGGGGGTATCTCCAAGTCTGGCTCTTCTGTCCCATGTCCCCAGCACTGCACTTGGGTCTGTTGGCCACAGACACTCAGTGAGTGAGGTAAGGCTAACCTTGCCGAAGATGATCAACCAGAGGTAAACCACAGGTTCTCCACACTGGCTGTGGCTAGGGAACATAAGACACATCTAAAGATATCAATGTCCATGGCCTGGGGGAAGTACAGACAGCTCAACACTTAGAACCCTGTGAGGAACGCTGTGCTGCTGGGCTGGGAAGCACACACGGCTTCCCTCTGGGCAAGGGTGTGGTAAGTGGTACGCCAGGGGCAAGGGAGGGACCAGTGCTGAAAGCATCTTATCCAGGAGAGTCTGTGACAGGATGCTGACTTTATGCCTGGGAGTGTCCTTGGAATACCCCCCAAAAGCTTATAAAGGCTGCTTGTTTTACACTGTGTAGGTTGGTTGATCAGGTGGGTAACATCATAGCCCTACTGTCCTTGAGAAATGACACCCCAGATAGGCATGCACATTTGTTCGAAAGAGTAGGAGGGCTGAGGAGATGGCTCAGTAGAATTAACACTTCCCTGGAAAGCACAAGGACCTGAGTTCAATCCTCAATTCTGCCAAAATTAATAAATAAATGAAGTAAAAAACAGAGAGAAGAGCAAGAAGAGGGGAAGAGAAGGTGCCTGACAAGCGTGTATCCAGACATGAGGGAAATAAGTCTCTAGGAAAATACTCTGTGGTTCTCTGAGGATGTCACTTTCAGAGTGTCCAAGCCATACTCATCCTGTACCTCATCTCACAGTACAAGCAGTGGCTTTGCTTTCTTTTCTGACACCTGGGCCCTCTCTGCCAGAGATGGCACCACACCTTGACCCATCGGACATGGCACTGGCTCTGCATAGTCCAAGAAAGGCTAGCTTGGAAGGATTATTATAAAAGAATTCTTGGTGTTTATGGGAAGAAAATATGCCTATAATTTTCTCTTTAAGAAAAAGTTCTGTAAGAAATGGAATGTTTTGAAATCCAACATAAAAACAGCAAGAGAGTAAAATGGGGGGGAGGAGAAACAGAAAGAGAAAGAAGAAATCTTCTTTTAAATGATCAACAAAGCATGAAGAGAAAAATACCTTGCATGTGTACAGTCTCAAGACTAATATTCAAACTCTCAATCTGTTTTATTAAAAAAGTTTAATGAGTGGTAAAATAAATACACTTCCATTAAATATTAAATAAATTATTTACAACTTTGAAAAAATACTTTTTATCTCCACGCATCTCTTTATGTACAGAAATAAGACTTAGCACAAAAAGTGAGAAAACCACCAACAGTTTCCCTTTTCTTCCTGAAAGGAGACCAGCTCATCATTTACTCTGAGGAGGCGGCGAAGACCCCGGCCGGATGTCCTGTAAGAAGAGAGGTCACAGATGAGCCCAACCCAACACAGTGCTCAGAAAATTCCAAAGCATAACCAGGAACCAGAATTTCTGTACATTTTTTAAGATTTCTTATGAAAAGACCTTTGCAGAGACAGCCTGAGGGTGTGGACTGAATCCCTCTTTCATCTCTCTCCATGCTATTCACCCTTCTAAGTAGGCAAATACAAAAGCTCACACCATTCACATGAAATTCTGCTTTTTAAGAAAAGCAACAGCAGTAATGAAAAACAGTTTTCCTAACCAAATGTCCAGAGTGGACATAATTAAAAACAAAGGCTTGGTGGCCTAATGTTTTATGATGTATGGTTAATTTAGGATAATTAGTACCAAGGGCATAATAATAGCCGCTTTCAGTTAATAGGCAGCCACTGTGTGCCAGCACAGCAATCCCAGAAGGACACTAAATAGCAACAGCAACAAAAATCCTCCCTTACTTGAGCTAGTGGCCTTGATGTCCAGCACGGTAAAGAGTGGTTGGCGTGATGGATCCTGAGTGTGACACTGGTATGAACAATGGTTTATTTCCCGAAGTATGAGACCTCATCTCTAACAGTCTCAGAACATAGTACAGCGCATAACCACTGCTAAGCGTTATGGCTCTCCAAGGGCTAGAATCATCAGGAGCACTCATTAAAGAAATTCTCTTCCACGGAACTTAGGGTTGGGCACAGGAGTACGCGTACCTAACAAGCACCTCAAGTAACTCTTGATCCACTAAGGCCAGGAAAATCAGTGGCTTAAGAGTGCTGCACCATCTTTCCCAAATGTCTGAGGAAATAAAGTTCTTCTAACCAGTTCTAAATGTGTCTTGATTTCCTTCTTCCTCCTTCCTCTGAAGTTCTCTTCATGAGCTCCTGATTTTTATTATTAACAAAATATCCTTCTTCAAAGCTTCCTGTATTCTATCTAAAACATTCTTAGCTCTCTGTTATTTATCAATTCATTCATTTCTCTATTTAGTGCTGAGAGTTGAACCCAGGCCTTGTACATGCTAAGTAAGAACATGTTCTATATTTGAGGTAGAGCTCTCTATCTTTACAAAATATATAAATGAATAAAACTATGTATTCTTTCCAAATCTCTCCCAAATCTGTACCTCTCTCCTCACTACTTCTCGTACCCAGAGGATCCCCAGCCTTCAGTTTCCCTGACCAGGGCTGGCAGGGCGTGAGCCCCACCTGGCCTCGCAACCTTCTCTCCCCACACGCGTCCGAGTCAGGGCACTCTCCATGGGCTGATGCTCGCTTTACTTCCCCTTGAATTCTGATTCTTTCTATTTATTTTCCTCTCTGCTAAATAATAGTTCTTTGAGAATGAGAACTATATCTCACCAACACAGTGAATTAATACACAGCCCATTCTCAACGTCAAATTCAATCTCATACTGAGTGCAATGCTTCATTCATCATGTCTGGTGACTCTGACACCAAGTACTCATTCATCTTAAGATGATCATGCTATAGCTTGAGCGTTATAGGATAGACTTGAAAGTCAAACCTGTAGAATCCTCAGTTATGCCATGCCGTGTGCAGTGCCATTTTCTTGTCGTAGTTTCTTTCGTTCCTCTTCACCTGCATATTCCCTGAAGTATCGCTTTCGAATCCTTGGGAGAAAACACATCCCAGTGTTATTTCAGTTCTCTCCATCTGTAGGTTCATCAGTGTTTCCATGAACACCAGAAGTTCTTTCTCTTATGCTTATATAGACCCAAGCACAGTACCTCCTGCTCAACCCAAACCTGAACCCTGCTCCGAGGTATTAGCAACGTAGCCTTTAAATAAACACAATTCCAGAGAAATTTGCCTCAACTGTGTTTCCACCATGCAAGGGCTGGGAAAGTGTGGAACACACTCACATCTGCAGTGCAGGAAGAGGAGATTCTGGAGCACTGTGGCACAAATGAATGTAAAGGATCAGATTCTTTTTTTTTTTTTTTTTTTTTTTTTTGAGGTGCCGGGGATTGAACTCAGGCCCTTGTGCATGCCAGGCAAGCACTTATTCTACTGAGCTATCTCCCTAGTCCCCAGGGATCAGAAATTTTAAAAAGTGGCTTAGAAGACAATTTGGAATATATTTATTTGCCTATCATAAATATTTCCTTTCAGGTTTATTTATTGCTACTCTCTTCAAAACCTAAGTGGTCTAAAACTTTCTTGGTGTTGTGTTTGCAATTTTATGTTTACTGTGTCTTTAGTCAAACTACTAAACAACATCATTAAAATCATAGGAACTTTTGTTGGCTTAATGTTTTTAAGATAAAATTGCTTTAATTATAAAAAAATGACAACTATTGCTTAGACTTTGTCTTTTGTTTCATACATTAGGAGACTGGGGGAAGAAAGGAGAGTGCTATGCCTTTCTGAAGGACTATTAAATATTGCAAGCTGAATAATTAGAAGCTTAGTTATGGCAAAACATCTTGCTTAAATAGCAAGTTTTCTTCTATCCCTCTATGTCAAATAATAATGTTTTTCCTGCATCTTTCCTAAATATATATGTACAATTTGGCTTGAGGACTAGAAGAACAGAGTAAATTCTAGGGTGTGCAAGACAAATTTAAGCTGCACATCACATTTTATATGCATGATAAAACAGCTTTACGTGTCATTTTATCACTATCTGATCTGAATTTAAGATGACAGTAAACAATGTTAGAAGATAACACCTTCTTTCCTGAAGTCAGTAGTCATAGATCACATACACAATCCAGTTGTTAGTAACTTTACCAAGACCTAAAATTAGAATAAGAGGCCACTGCTTTTCCCAAGCCTGAGGCTGGCACATGAGTCATCTGGGAGCTACTCAAGCCTCCCCCAGCTCCCCTCACCAAGTGGCTGCTGTTGGGCGGACAATGCCATCCTGAGGCACCGATCTGCCCACCACCTCGCACGGCCCAGTGCCCGCATTCACGGGCAGGAGTGAGTAAGTGCTATGCCGTTCCCAGCACAGGCAGAAACTGCCAAGGTGCAATAGTCACAGAATTGTTCTTGCTTCCTACAGCTCAGTGTGCAGAGGAAATGTTTGCTTTTGTTTTTTAATAGGTTCCCATATTACTCAGGTGATCATAACAAAATAGGCCCAAGCTTCATGGAAGTAGCATGCCATGAAGTTCCTAACTTAGAACTGTGCCTGGTAATATGAGCCATGACAGTCCCATCACGGCTGCTGATTTGAAATGCTCTGGGATTTTTGTGCCAAAGTGCTGTGCTGGGTGCTATGAACCTGCTGTGGATCAGCGCTTAGTTTCTGGAGATACACTGAGGCTGAGAATATTCAAGAATAAAAAGCAGCCTTTTTGGAGACTGGGAGAAAACACATTGGCAGGAACAAGGAATACATTTTTAAGTCTAAAAAATTTCTAGTTAGGAAAACAAGAGTTTCACATAATAAATTTCAACGATGGCCATAGTAAAATGAATTTGGAACACACTCTGTTCTGAGACCGTGCCATCCAAGGACTAACTCTTACAGGTGCACTAGTAGAATGTGGCAGAACGAGGAAACACTCCCCTCCTCCTTTCCTTGGGGCGTTCAGGTCAGGGCACACTTACTGAGCTGTGACCACCACTGCGATGGCCGTAAGGCTCACGGCAGAGACGAAGGCAGCGATGGCCGCCAAGGCGATTTTGGACAAATCATGGCCAGCAATCCTGTGAGTCTTCATGGATTTTTCTCCACACCGTTCACCAAAGTAATCCTGGTCACATCTGCAAACATGTTTAAAAATTAAAATCACCAAATACGTTTTATAGTTTCAAGCTTACTTTGGAGGTCCAAAGCAGTCATTTAATTCCAACATTAAAACAGTGTCACCTCAGCTACTTGTATTCCAAACTAAACTTGTGTTTGAGTTAAAGACCTGTTAGCATTGGTGTGGGTGTGATATCCCCTGAGAGTACAGTGCCCCAGTCTTCAGGGGCCAGGCGCTGCCCTTCACGACTTGTTACAGTTAGTACCATCCCTCACCTCATGCATGAGGGCTTTAACGGGAGAGAACAACTTGAAAGATTATGTGCAAAGTACTTCAAAATGTACATTTTTTAAAAGGAGCGTTTATAATTTTCATTTTTTTATTCCACACAGGGTCTCACTATGCAGTTCAGACTCCTAGTGATCCTCCTGTCTCAGCCTCCACAGCGCTGGGATTACACACATAAGCTGCCACGCCTGGTTTTGGGGCCAGCATGGCGTGTGATAGTAGGGATCAAACTCAGAACCTTGAGCTTGCCAGACAGGCACTTATGCCAAGCTATCCATCCAGCCCCCAAAAAGGAGGTTTTAAAGAAAAACATACATTATGAAGTAGTTTATACTAAGGGTCAGCAAGCTACAGCCACACATAAAATCTAGCCAATTGCCTTTTTGTTAATTTTATAACCTGCAAACTAGGAACCAATTTTATATTTTTAAGTAGCTACATTTTAATTGGATCTGTAAGTAATGCATGGCCTTGGCCTACAAAGTCTAAATGTTTACAGAGTTTACTACCTGATTCTTTAGAGACATTTGCTGACTCCTGAGGGCTTTTGTTTTTTAGGGGTGTGTGTTTTGGCTTGTTTTTTGGTCTCACTGCAGTTCAGGCTGGCCTTGAGTTCACTATATAGTGCAGGCTGGCCTGGACTCTCAGCAATCCTCCTGCCTCAGCCTCCCACACCTGGGATTACAGGTGTGCAGCACCATGCCCAGCTGTTCCTTGGTTAAAAAATCAATGGCTTTCTGAAGTTCAGCATTTCAGAAGTGGTGTAGGAGACATAGAATTGCCACTACTTACTGGCAGGTCACTCTGTCCATGTTCTCTAAGTATTTGCATTCTCCATGAATGCAGAAGTTTTGAAACTCTGCAGCACAGGGATTTTTCTTCTTCTTATTTCTTCTTTTTCCATTTTTGTTGCCCTTTTTCCTTCTTTTGGGCTTATCTGAAGTCTTTTCACTTTCTGTCTTGTTCTTCTTAGGTTTCACTACCTGTTCAACTGAAAAATGGAAGATTTCTTGACAACTGTTATTGTCACCTGGAATAGAATTTGGGTGACATGAGAACAGAAGCCACAGGGGGATGAGCCTTGGACATGCAGCTTGTAGCTCACACAATGCATACCCTCAAGGCAGGTGGGAACAGCTGTGCACCGAAAAGCCCAGACTGCTAAGTTCTTTCACTTGTTTATGTACGTATTTTAATTGGTTTATATAATTACCATCATTGTTATTGCTAATAGAAGTCATGTTTGAAAAAAATTAAATGTTTTAAGTATTTCTTGAATTTCTAACACCTCAAAGTTCCTGCCAACAGTCATGGCTCTGTGTGCCATCAGCCCCATAATATAGAGGAGGGGACTGAAATTCAGTAAACGCAAGTAACTTGCCCTAGGACGAGTGGTAGAAAATGAGTGCCTGGATGCCAAGACCCTTCCATGCTTTGCTATGTTTGGACTTCAAAGCCTGCTGTCACTGATTACAGTGGCCACGATACTGGTTGATTTTGTGCAGTAATAGCATCCTTGTGCTCACTCTCACACTTGGGAATTGGTGGGCACTATTTGAGGGAGGGTAGAAAAAAGTGAGAAGTATATTTTAATCATTTTTGCTAGCTCTCATATTGCAATAGATTATAATGGATTGCTACTTGACAGTGGACTCATTTCTGGATTCACTCTGCTTGCAAATAACCTACTGATGTTGTGTTTGATGCATGTAAAATTTTTTAAATTATCAAAGCTCCAGAAATGTTCAGCCTTCAGGTTATGCAAGGTGTGGCTTAGTCATTCACTAAGCATGGAGAGGGAAGGTTTCTATCCAGTGCTGTATTTCTCGGTCCTGTGCTTTTCATTATGCTAATCCTTAATAGGTTTATTTGCCCAAGTATTTAGCAAACAGAGTCCAGAAAAAAACCATTAGTCATAAAGTCATCCAGCATCCATTCAAGAAAAAAACTTCAAAAAAATGTAGTGAAGATGAACCAGGTCATCAAAGATAGAAACCTCATGACTGAGAAAATGACAAATATTTTAGCATTCACAAAGGCAAATTAATAGTCATTTTAGTGGGTGTTATACAATTTTTATGCTAAAACTTTGCTTTG
This sequence comes from Ctenomys sociabilis, assembly GCA_004027165.1. Taxonomy (NCBI): domain Eukaryota; kingdom Metazoa; phylum Chordata; class Mammalia; order Rodentia; family Ctenomyidae; genus Ctenomys; species Ctenomys sociabilis. Next base: position 20,290 of record PVKA01021254.1, on the reverse strand, counting down.
ATAAAAAAGTACAAGCTAGCTAAGTCCTCTATAAGAAACATTGTAAATGCATGTTACTGTACTTTAACAGATAGATTACAAATGACAGAGTCAAGCACTACTCACCATACCAAGGTGTTGCAACAGCCACTCATTCCTGGGCATTTACATGAATGGCCATTCAGAGGAATTCAGCCAACGGTCTCAAGCTAGTTTCTAATGTTCTTTGCCCTGATAGTAATATATCTGATCTTCTGAAGTGTTCATAGTTCAAACTATCCTTGGGAGACCAGTTACTATCCATTGTGACAGTCTAATGTCATGACTGAGAAAATGCTAGAAATGCTGCTCCGTCACAGGAATACAGGTGGACCTTCTTTCTCAGGACACAGAGCCCAGTTCAGAAACAAGTGGCAGGGGAGTTCATAGAAGCTTTCCTGCCTGCCACTGCCCCCAGCCACCACCCTGTGCGGAGCCCACAACCCTATCTCCTATTAGAAGTCGGCCAGAGGAGAATCAGATCCTGAGACCACTTTGCTCTGCTTCAGCAGATGCTTCTAGCGTATTTAGCTATGACTCATGGTGGCCCTCTTCTCCCCTCACACTGCAGCGTAATGTGACAGAAGGGGTAACAATCTTACCCCTTTGTTTCGTATGTACTTCATTCTAAGCAAAGGAAAATCAGCTAATGAAAAAGTTAAGGGAGCTATAAATCACTACTTTTTTAGCTGACAAATAAGATTTGGGCTTAGGCCACAATTTTAGCAATAGTAAGTTTATGCATGCCCTTCCTCTTCACCATTTCTAGCAGGCATCATTGTTGTTTTCAGCACTTTCTCAAAACCTGCCATTTAACAGCAGAAGGTCCACTTTCTCCTGGCTTCTCCTCTCCTACTGACTGGTTCCTCCTGTTAAAATGCAGTTATTGGTAGAAGGGTGGTGCTGGTGTATGGGAAGGGAACACACACGCTGAGATTCAGTTCCCAGGTATGGCTGAGCTCCCTGACTCTTGGGAGGAAGGGTGTGGGCATGGCAGAAAGGTCGCCTCTGAGACCCACTCGGGCTCCAATTCTGGCTCAGCCGCTTGCTACCTTTGTGTCCTTGGCTAGTATGAAATCCTAGAGCTTCAGTGACTGCATCCGACAAATGGGAATCACAGTTCCTACTGAACAAAATTGTGAGCCGTAGTGTTAAACATAATGCACTGGTTAGGCTGTAGGCATGCAGAATGTGAGCACACAGGGCTCCTCTGACTCAGTTTACCAAGGGTGTGAAGTGCAGACGTACCAGCAGCTCTGGGGAGCCACCTTCTTCCAAGCCTCACCTTGGCCCTACAGACTCCCTCTTACAGCTCTGAATGCCCTTAGCCTCTGCTCACCTCTGACGGAGTCATCCACGATGTAGCCCACCGTGCCGGGCTCTGCATCATCCTCTTCTGAATAGTCCTCCTCGGCTCCCGAGGGCGGCTCGCTGGAGGAAGGCATGGCGCTGGCAGGGGCCAGCATCTCACTCCTTGTGGTAACCTGGAAGTCACCAGCGCTGTGGGCCCCTGGCAACAACAGCCCACCTTTTCCAGAGACTGTGCCATTGCGATCCAGCCCAGAGACATAACGGCCTGCAGGGGAGGAAGGGGACAAGATGAAGTGGCCTCCCACCAGGCAGCTGCTGCAGAAGGCTGTGTCCAGATCCAGGCAGGCTGCCTTCTGTCCTCACTGGTGGCTGAGTCACTCAGGAAAGCCGCTTTGCACTCCGTCAATAAGAAACTCAGATGCCCCGGTGACAGAGCCGCTCTGATCCGACGCCTTCCCACGGTCTATGTTAATTTCTACAAGTACAACGCCTGCTGAGCTAAGCCAGGAGACTGGCTTGGCAGGCGGTGTTCCCGGTGTCCTGGTCCAAAGGCTTTTTCCCGTTCCCGAAAGGGCGCTGGCTGCCTCGGGGAGGAGCCAGGTAGGTCAGACTTCCTCACCTTGGGCTCGCATGCTTAACGGGATGTATGGATAGAAGGGGGAAGGTTGCTCTGAGAAAGATTGCCATTGTCCTTTCTCCCTCATTATTACTCCATAGAAGAAACTCCATAGAAGAAACACCAGGTAGGATTTTGCGCCCCGAGTTTCAGGATTCCACTGTATCTTTAAGTTTCAATAAAGCAGCATCGGAGGGGTGTGTTCACCCCTCACCGGCCAAGTGTGTCCTCGGAGATGGTGACACAGCCCAGGACAAGATTGGAGGGCTCAGACAGGACAGGGAGCTCCGGAGGGAGCTCGAAACTCGGGGATCCGCTCTGCGCCGGTGTAGGCGCCGGCGACTGCGCAGCTCCACGCGCGGGCGGCACCAGGCCTCGGACCGGCAGCATCCCGGTCCCCGGTCCCCGGTCCCCGGTCCCCGGTCCCCGGCCCTGTCCCGTACCCTCCCCCTCTCCTCTCCGCGGTGCTCACCTGAGCCGAGGACAAGCAGCGACAGCAGCAGCGCAGGTGACATGGGTCCCTGATCCCTGGTCTCTGGTGCCCTAGTCCCAGGTTCGCGGAGCCCTGGCTGGCGGAGGCTATTGGCCTCCTCTCCTCCGGCACCTGCGCTTTATGCGGCGGGCGCGGGTCAGGTTGGGCGGGCCGGGGCGGGCCTCCCGTGAGTGACGCGGGTTCCGCCCCCACTCGGCGGCTGGGCCGGGCCGGGAGGCGGGCGGAGGACTCTAGCTGAGACCCGGGGTAGAGGCAGAGGCAAGAAGAGGGTCGTCACAGAGCCCACAGACCCCCGGGGAGGAGGGGCTAGGTAGCAAGGACCAGGTCTGGGTGCACCTGTACCTGCGCCCGGGAGGGGTGTGGTCGTCAGGTACTGCGAATAGGTACTGATGAAAATTAAAACTAAGTTAAAAACAAAACAAACAAACAAACAAACAAAAAACCAAGTATGGCTCCAGTTCATCAGATGGCGACAGAGTAGCCCAGTGGGCAGCACAGCTTCTGTCTAGACAGAAATGGGTCTCTCCTTCCCGCTTATAACATTTTATTTTCTTAACCCGTTAGGACCATGTCCTCTTGGGGACTGGTACGTGTACATTATTCACTTTAATTCTTTCTTCATCCCCTTTCCTTCTTACCCCCCCCCTTACATACCATTTGAGATCTATTGCCGTTTCCTATTGTCTATCTTATTTCAAATTGGTATCTCATAAAAGAGGCACCATGCAATACTTAACCTTCTGCGTCTGATTTACTTCATATAGTATGATGGTCTCGAGGTGTACCCATTTTCCCACCAACGACTCCTGCTTGTCATTGTGTGTAAAAGCCATGATTTCTTTATCCAACCATCTGCTGATGGATGCATCAGCTGCTTCCAAGGCCAGACTCCCAACCTTCCCCGTTTTCTTTCTGTGGTCCAGGGCTCCTTCACTGTTGCCAGATGGCATACTTAAAGTTTTGCCTAGAGCATCTCACTCAGTAGTTCTGCTGGATGGGTACCAACCCTTCACTTTGCAGGAGGAGCGAGGGCAGGTTTAAACAGCACAAAGAAGGAACGGACATCATGGTAGAGGCAGATGTCGGGCAGGAGTGACTCAAATTCACGAGGCCCTGAATCTGCCTCTTCCCACTCTGATCACAGAATGGTGATCAGAGGTGCACACATTTTCCTCTGAAAAATGGGAAGGGCAGTCCAAGTAGCTGCTCTCTGAGAAGAGGATTTGCAGGAGGGATACCTCATTCTAAGGAAAAAATCTCACCTGGCAGCACACAGCTTCTGGGCAAAAGAGGCCAGAATCTCTGCCTCTCAAGCCCCAGGGTGAAGGGAAAGGTGGAGGCCCAGGGAGCCTGGGAGGGCCTTGACCACTGGCAGGAAATAAAAGGTGGAGGAGGCAGGGGCTGCCTGAGGTGCAAGCTCTGATCGAGGAACTCCAGAACTGGGCTTTTCCTTGACTTCAGAAAGAGAAACCAGTGGCATTGTTCTCTCTCTCCACTATCTCTCTGACCTTCAGATACCTATCTGCCCTAACTGGGCCAGCCAAGCAGTTCACTGAGGAATGTGGGCCACAGTGTTGCTCTAATGCTGAAGAGCTCGTAAATAGCTTGCTTTTCCTCTGTATGTCTCCGGGAGCTAGCTAAATAACTTCAGGCACTGAGTAGGTTGGGGCAGATGAGAGCAGAGGATGGTACTTCCCAGTCAGCCTTCTTTAGGGTGCATTCTGTGCCAACCACATGCTTACTTGCATGGGGGCAGGGACAGGTACCAAGGGGAAGCTGAATGGTGACCAGCTCCTCCTCTTTCCAGGAACTTGGTGACTTGGGCTACATAATATCCACAAAGAATTATCCTACATCAGGTAAGAAGGGTTCAGTGCATAGAAACACCACTCTTTACTTTTGCTCATGGGAAGCAGAGAAATCTTCATGGAAAGGAGGGAATCCCCTTAAAGGCTGGCCCAGCACAAGATTTAGATGTGAAGGTGTGACTGGGTATGCGACAGGCTGGGATGACAACACTGCCCACTCTGGGTGAAGCAGGGGCTGCCCTGTCATCGTTCTTGGTAGATGATGCCACTGTGATTCAGAAGATTCAGACTTGCCACACACTTTAGTGGTGACATGGAGATTTTATGTGGAGCTCAGCAGGCAACCCACACTACTGTGTCTTTTTGTTCTCATGAGTTTTTGTGTTTGTTCTAGCTCTGCTGTTTCTGTTTTCTTTGTTTAAGTGCATTTTATTTTTAAATTGACAATTAAAAATTGTTTATGATATATATATCATGTTTTCACACATATTTACATTGTATCTAAATTAAACTGTTTAACATCTTCATTCTTCTTATTTTATTTTTTTTCTATCATCTAAGAGGGTTCACATCTTGTGTGAGTGAAAGTGTGGTCTTTATGAGAAACTGTTCATCGTTCAAGTTGGAAATTCAAAAAGAAATTGTTTACCTTCCTGTTTTTTGGCGGAACCAGGGATTGAACTCAGGCCCTTGTGCTTGCAAGGGAAGCACTTATTCCACTGAGCTATCTCCCCTGCCCCTTTACCTTCCTGTTGTACCTAACCTGATCACAGATCTTAGCCCATAGAATTGATTAGGTGAATTGTACCTTCCATTTATTAGGGTAGCTACTCTTAAACAAGGACTTGGAAGAGCTAAGTGACTCATACAAATGGAGCTGCCACAGAGCAAGCGAAGTCAGCCTCTGTAAGATTCTCAAGCAGTGAGCTTTGTACCTACTTAATACTCGGGGCATTTTATGGCGCATTCTAGGGTGGAATGGGCATCACAGGAACTACGTCGTCGTGCGGCACCCACAGTGCCCTGGCAGCCCAGCTCATATGCGCAAGAGGGGACCCGGTATTGGATTACACACGTGGGAGTGTGTGCTCCACTGAGACACAACCATTTCAACAAGTTCCAGTAGCAGCTCCATCGTACTCCAATAAACGGAGGTTCCCTCATCTACGATGAGGTAAAGAGCAGCCCTAAGCCACATGCTCCTAGCCAGTCATCTAAAAGGGTCCACATTCATGTCGGTGCCTGCAGTCTGTACCCTAAAAATAGTTCAGTTGCATGATTTAAAAAAACTGGATTTTGTTCTGGTAAAAAGACACACAATAGAACCAAAGGCATGATTATGCACTTGTTCATATAATTGATTTTGAATCTTTACAGACAGTGCCAGGAGCAGAGTAAACATTACATCACAGTCACATCTATGAGTCCAATTCTGAGCCCCTAAACTGTGAAGAAATTCTCCAATGTGTGAAGAACACTTTCTGTGTTACTAATAGTGCATTAGCTCAATGGAAGTATTTATAATTTTTTAGTTTTCCTCTTGGAATTTACTCTGCTAAAGAATACAAGTTTGATTCCTCCAAAATAGAAAAGTGAAAGAGAAAGGGGAAGAAGAAGCAAGGGCCAGAGGAGAAGGTGGAGAAGTAAAAGAGGAAGGAGAAGAGGGGGAGGAAGAAAGCCTTAAGTGAACTGTGGCACTTGGCAGTTGGGCTCCCTGTTACACAGGAAGTCAAACTGCTGGACTTGGCCTTTATTGCCATAGCATCCTTTGGCGATCAAGGATTGGCAGATGGTTCTGAAAGCAGGGGGTGATCTGATGCAACAGAAACTAAACACATTTGCCCTATGCAGAATGACATTCATACAAACAAATACTCCAGGTGGTGCATTTATTACTCATATGTATTTGAGAATGAGGCAGTATTCTAGGCAGAGACACACAACTTCCAATAAATTAGAATGCTCCAGTTTCCAAAGACTATGACCAATTCTCTACTAGAGAGAAAAGATACAATGCAGGGAAATGCTTGAAGTCAGTGTGACAGTGAGCTTTGCTGGGAAGGAAATTAGACAGGTAAGATTTGCAGATGTAGAGGGTGCAGACTCTGGGATGGCCTCTGTGCCCAGGCCACATTTTTTCTCTAGAGGATAGCAGGGAGGAAGCATCTGACTTTTAAAATCTACTTTGCATGTAGCTCTTCAAGAACCAGTGTGTCACGAAATGCAGTCCTGGCCACGCTAAATTCCAAGTCTCACTAATTTGATTCTGAATGCAAGCACAAAACGGGATGGCTTCACCACCGTACAGCAAAATAGGAAGCGTCACACTCCGCTCATGTCATTCATTCTTTAGGATCTAACTGATCATTTGAAGATAAGGTGCAGCACAGGATCACTTCACAAAATCATCTCAAAGTTATTGAAGTGGTCAGAGAGAAGGCATTTATGGCCTAGCGATTATAGTGTTTAAATAACTACATCTTTATTTTCTTTTGAGAAAAGCATTACATGCACTTCACTATGGTTTTTTTAGCTTGAGATTCCTGAAGGCTCTTGCGAGGGCACTGATGCAGGTGGGGACACTTGCATCACCCTGCCCTGCTCCTGTCCAGCTGCCTGTCGTGTCATGCTGGACCACCAACCACCCTCAAGGCTGGGAGGCGTGGGTTGAATGGTGGCATGAAAAGAGCAAGAGCCTAAACCCCTGGCTCCAAGCTTACTCTGCTGTCCTGTACCTCTTAACCTTCGGATCTCTTTTACACAGAGGCAGTCTTCCACCGTGGCTAGGCTGCCATTGCTTTAGGGTTTCCTGTGCTACAGCTAGCTGATCAGGTAACATTTTGGTTACTTGTGTCTCATTACTGAGACAAAATAACAACCTAAGTTAAAGAAATAAAGGCTTATTTTTAAAAATTAATTAATTAATTAACTAATTAATTGGATACAGGATCTCCCTACAGAGCTCAGACCCATAGTGATCCTCCTATTTCAGCCTCTCCAGCCTTGGGATTACAGGTGTGCACCACCACGCCTGGTTTCAGGACAGGCATCGCATGTGGTACTTGGGATCAAACTCAGTCCTTCTGCTTGCCAGACTGTCCCTTAGGCCTCTGAGCTGCCTCCCCAGCCTGAGAAAGGTTTACTTGATTCACAGTTTGTGGAGGATTCGGTCCTTACTTGGCTACTGTAAGGTACATGGTAAGGGTGGCTCATGGCAGAGGGCAACAGTTGATGGCAGCAGAAAACAGCGAAAGCCGCAAGAGCAACAGGAGAGGACCAGCCAGAGAAGCCGCGTTCCCGCCACTGCACCAAACGCAGGCTGCCTGCCCCAGGGCGGGTGTAGCTCTCACCCCTAGGCCCAGCACTGGACATGTATCAGTCACAAACCAGAAGTCACCCCAATGACTGCTTGAGGTTTTGGGGAGACGTCTAGACACAAATCATACCAGGGAATCAATAAGGCATTGTGTTCCTTGTGGCTCAGGGCTCATCCCTGTGAAAACAAGTGCTCTTCTTCTTCTTCCATGATTTCTCTTCTTTATTGCAGGCCCACATTTTCTAGCCACAGAACCTTGGGAGCTCAGCTGAAAGGGGACACAAAGGACAACACAACCCCAGTAGCCACCTGTGTCTCACAGGAATGTGTGAGGATAGATAGACAAGGCTGGAGTCTGTGTCTGGTGACTTTGGAGGGCTTAAGGGAGTAGGATTTGTTCTTAGACTGGATCCTGTCAAGAGTTAGCACAATTCTTTGGTTTGGAAATTTTAGTAAATCTTCCAGAGAAGAAGAGAGTGTAAAATGTTACCTTAAAGAACCAGTAGTCTCCTATGTTCATCAGGACACTTGGTCCTCGTTTCTGTTCGCACATGACCATGCATTATCTTGCTTGGGCCTCTGCCTCTCTGAGCTAGGAGTGGCTTTGCTTAATTTTATGTTCTTTGACACTGTTTGTACTCAACAGAAAAGCATGCAGTGTCCAGTTGACATTACTGGACCAGGTGTTGGCTTCAGGATGTGTCTTTTGTTTCCGTCTTGTTCTTTTTCATCTTGAACAGTCTCAAGGCATGAGGGCCCAAATAATACACATAGAATAAATCTGAAAGTGTTTAGTAAACAAACTGAAGGACAATCAATACTTATCTTTATTTTAGAGTTACAAAGGTAACTATTAATAAATTTGCATATTTAAAACATAATTTTTTAAAATTTATTTTTATATTAAGAAAACTTCATAGTGAGGCTAATGCAGTTACTAAAGCAAAGTGAAGAAGCTGTTCGCAAAGTTGCTAAAAGCTATGGAATGGGGCGGTGGCTTGGTGGTCTGAGCAGCTGCCTGGTAAGCAGAACCACCTGGGTTCAATCCCCGGTACAGCACGCCGTGCCGACCATGGAGCCCCGATCCCACGCATGTGGTGCTGGCCACCAAAACCAGGAGTGGTGGCACACGCCTGTAATCCCAGCACTGGAGAGGCTGAGGCAGGAAGAGCTGTGTAGTGAGACTCGGTACCAAATAAATAAAAGATATTTTTAATTATAAAAATATGATAATTATCTGTATTCAACCTAGCCAGTTTGTAATTTTAAATGCAGGGATACATTTTATTCATCCACTAACCACTTTGAATTCTTGGCTCAATCTTCAATACTGAGTTATTTAAGAATCAATCTAACAAAGGCAGTAAAAGTTCTCTACAGTAGAAACTTCCTGGACTGTGAAAAAGACTGGGAGGGCTCTCCATAATTCTCTGCGTACCGTACTCAATGAGTTTCCTGGTTTCCACCTCACGCTGTGCAAATTTGGCAAGCTCTTCCGCACAGCCAGCCTTGGCCTCCAAGCCCGACTGTGGTAGAGCCCTGAGCCTGCCAGTCACTCATTCATTCATTTGCCAAGGATTTGTTTGCTCAGCATTGCCTGGACCCCAGGCACTGTGATAGGCTGTGCGGATGCCAATATCAACAAGAGGACTTTTGGAAACATCAGCACAGAAATGCATGCAAATAAGAAAGGAAGTCAAAGTCAGTAGCTAAGATAGGGCAGTCTTGTAGGTCAGGTCGGAGGGAGCGGTGGAGGAGGGATGCGGGTGTCCCGCGCGGTACGGCGCGCGCTCTGTGAAGGCCTGGACCAGTCCGGACCGGCAGCAGCTGCCGCAGAGCCGTCAGTGGCGTTCGAGCGCTAGCAGGAAACACTTCTAACCCTTGAGACAGAGCTCAGGGCTCGTCCCTGTGAAAACAAGTGCTCTTCTTCCATGATTTCTCTGCTTTATCACAGGCCCACAAACAGAAAGTGAGCCCCAGCCACCGGCGCTACTCTCTGACATCACCTGAATTTCCTCCTGATTCATTTCTAGAGTTCTTTAGGGTTTTTTAAATTTAGTTTATTGGTATAATTTAAATATACATAATGATCACATTCATCATAGGGAACTTGTGCCTGCACATGGCATATTTTAGTTCCTTTCTTTGCATTCCTCTCCTTCTCTTGAACCTTTCTTCACTTCTTTATTTACAAAGATTTGTTCCCATTTTATTCTTTTTTTCTCATATTTTTCTTTTCCTTTCCTTTCTTTTTCCCTTCCCCAAAGTCCCTTTTTATTTAAAAAAATATTTCTATTTCGTAATACCTATTATGTATTTCTGTTCTTATTTATACTTTTACTTTTTCATACTGAAAGGCAATGAAATACTTACATGTATGGCCCATTTATTTTAAGAGTATGGTTTTGAGGTCCATCCATTTATCTATAAATGTCTCACATTTATCCTTTAAGTGGCTGAGTAGTACTCCATTGTAAAAAATACTTACTTTTGAATGAATTTATTGTTTTATGGACATTTGTGTTGTTTCTAAGATTTAGCTGTTGAAATGTGCTTCTATAAACATTGGTCCACATATGTCACTATGGTATGATGCTTTTAATTATTTTGGGAAGATACCCAGAAGGGAAATACCTGGATGGAATGAGAACTCTAATCCTAGTTTTTTGAAGAATCCCCAAACTAATTTTTACAGAGATGGCAGCAGTCTACACTCCCACCAGCAGTGGAGAAGGGTTCATTTTCCCCCACAACCCATCCAGCATTAGTTATTGCTTGATTTCTTGATAATAGCTATTCTTTCTGGGGAGAGATGGAATCTCACTATTGTTTCAATTTGCATGTCTTCCATGGTCAGTGATGCTGAACATTTTAAAATACATTTATTTGCCATTTGTACTTTTTTTCTGAGAAGTGTATATTCATTTTTGGTAGCCATTTATGGAATGGGTCTTTAAATTTGAGTTGTCCGATGTTTTTCAATGCTTTATATGTTCTAAATGTTAGTCTACTGTCAGAAGAACAACTGGATAAGTTATGTTCCCACTCTGTGTGTTACCTATATTGGTGATTTCTTTTGATCTCCAGAAGCTTTTTAATAGAATGAGATCTTAGTCATTGATTTCTTGAGTATTTCTCTTATGACCTGGGTTTTGTTCATGAAGTCTTTGCTTACACTGATGTCTTCAAGATTTCTATCCTTCTCTCTTCCATCAGTTTATTGTTTCTGATTTAATATTTAAGCATTTGATCCATTCTGATTTTAGTTTCATGCATGGTGATAGACATGGGTTTAGTTTTAGCCTTTTGCATGTTGCAAGCCAGGTTTGCCAGCACCATTTATCAAAGAAGCTATCTTTCTTCCAGTGAATATATTTGTCACCTTTGTCAAAGACAAGGTTCCCGAGTGTTTTGGTAGTTATATCTGCATCTGCTAATCTGTTCCATTAATCATCATGTCTTTTTTGCCAAAAAAAAGACGCTATTTTTATCATGCTATCTTTGTAGTATAACTTCAAGTCAGGGATTGTGGTACTTCCTGCTTTGCCTTTGTTGCTCAGAATTGTTTTCAATATTTTAGAGGTCTCTTATGGTTCCAGATAAAGCTTAGGGATCTTTTCTCTAGCTTTGTGAGGTATCCTATTGGCTTTCTAATTGAAATTATACTAATGTATAACAATGTTGAGAGTATGGTCATTTTCACTGTGTTGGTTCTTTTTTTCCATGAGCAAGAGACGTCCTTCTAGTTTCTGTTATCCTCTTCAATCTGCTGTTTCAGTGTACTACAGTTTTCAATGTAGAGATTTTTACTTCCTTTGTTAGGTTTGTTTTTAAATATTTACTTTTTGGCATTATTTGTGAAGGATATTGCTTCATTAATTTCTCTCTCAGTCAATTTTTTGTTTGTATACAGGAATGCTATGGTTATGCAGCAATATGGTTATGAAATGTAGATGACTTTTGGTAGAGTTTTGAGGGTAAATAACCATGTCTTCTACAAATAATGATAACAATTCTTTCCTATCTTTATTCCTTTTATTTCTTTCTCTTGTCTAATTTCTCAGGCTAGTGTTTCCAGAACTATATTAAATATGAGTAGTAATAGTGGACATCCTTGTCTTCTTCCTGATTTTAAAGTGAAAGCTTTCAGTTTCTGTTGACTTAATATCATGTGGAATATTGGTTTGTCATAGCAGGTTCTTATCAGGTTGAGATAAAGACTATCTATTCCAATTTTCTGTAGAGTTTCACCATGAATGAGTGTTGGACTTTATCAAATGCTTCTTCTGTATCTATTGAGATGATTATGCAGTATTTGTCCTTGCCTCTGTTGCTGTGGCATGTTACATTTGTGGATTTGGATATGATGAAGCATCCCTTCATCCCCAAAATGAATCTCACTTCACCATGGTTTATAGTCTTCCCAATGATTTGCTGCATTCTGTTTTCCAGTATTTTGTTGAGTATTTTTGCATCTGTGCTCATACTGAAAGCTGTCCTCCAAGTGTTGAAATAAGAACAGGCTCAAATAAACAACCTAATGTTGAACCTCAAGTTCCTAGGAAAAGAAAAAGTCAAAACCAAAGATGAGATAAGGAGGAAAATCATAAACATCATAGCAAAAATTAAGGCAATTGAGACTAAGAAAAAAATACAAAGATGAAATGGTTCAGAGTTGGTTCTATGGAAGATTAAATAAAATTGATAAGCCCTTAGGCAACCTTATTGAAATAAAAGGGAAAAAAGAGTCAAATTCATATAATTAGTATTGAAATAGGTGAAATACTAATGGACTATCTGTAAATGTATATCTTCAACACCTCATTGGATAACTTTAGTAAGATGGAAGACTCAGAAAAAATGCAGATTCTTAGGTACATATGAATTATCAAAATTAAATAAAAAAGACATGACAATTCTAAGTTCCCCAGTATCAGTCAATGAAATTGAAAATGTAATTAAAAATTCACCAACAATAAAAGTTCTAGTCTTGCTGGATTCACTGCAGGCTTCTATAGAAATTTAGAGGTCTAATGCCATTTATTGTGAAACTGCCAAAGAGAATTGAAGGGGAAACAATAATTCCTAAAAGCAAGTATTTCCCTGATTCCAAAACCAAAGAAGGAACCATCAAAAGCAAACGCATCAGTTTCCCTAGGGAACACAGACACAAAATTCCTCCTGTTTTTCAAAAAGACCATTTCTTGCTACTACGACTGCGGTTCCCTCCCAATCAAGTATGAGTCACACAAGACACCGTCCTGTGAGTGCCCTCCATATGTTAAGAGTCCACAGCCCAGGTGTTGTTTATAGACCACACGTGGCTGGGACTGGAGCCCGCTGCTGGCAGCTTCTGATGTTCACCCACGGAAAACTGCGCAAGACATGGAGGAATGACTTCCCAAGAGAATACTGTTAGGATTTTGGCCCAAAATTAGTTGCTATGAAGAAGGCAAAATGTTGCTATAGAATAAGAAATTTAAAAGCACTAGGGCTCTTGGAAATAAGGACTGCATATCCTCTACATGAAACCCCAGGGCTGAGGTGGAGGTTAGGGGCGGCACGTGTAACTGTGAGTGACTCACGAGAGGGGCTCTCATATGTGAAAATTTCTTGATGTAAGCTTTTCACACTTCTGCTGCCTTCAGCTGTGTGTTTGTGCTGATGCTTTTCCTCTTAGCTCCTCATATACACAGAATAACAAAATTGTACCTCAGAAGAAGCAAATTCAAAATGTTATTTTACAAAAACTTTAATACGTAGAAAACCAAAACAAATTCATGCTTAAATTACTTTTGAAATGACAATACTGTAAATAAATGGCTACCCTGTAGAATGGAAACCATCGAGTTCTATTCATTTTCTAGTTAAATGTTCAAAGTAGTTACTGATCATGTGGAAATCAAGGAAATCAAAGGAAGTCAAAACTTACAGGAAAAGTACTCTTGAATGTCTTGTCCACAACGCCACTTTTCAGTGGTTTCCTCTGCCTTCTGGTTCATTATGTAACTTCATATTCTACTGAGTATTCAGTTTTAGACGTTCATTATATTCACTATATAACTTCATATACCAATGAGCATTTATTCAATTTTAGAAATTATATCATTCCCCTGCAAAGAAAAAATAAAGAAATACCTAATACTACTCTCCAAATCTGATGAAAACTTATTCCATAAATTTTACCTTTCATTACTCATTTGCCTTTATAATGTGAAGCAATACTGTGTGCACTTTTGGGCTTACCGACCTTCCAGAACCGACATCACCCCTCCTCAAATACAAGCTGGGCATGCATGCTTCACTCGTTATGGCGCGTCCCCCGCTTACGAGAGCCTCCCCCTTGCACAGACACTCACAGACCTGCACTACCAACAATCCCAGATATGAAGAAATCGCAGAAGCAAGCCCTCCTGCCTGCCACGTGCTGTCACGGTCATGCTGCTGTGCGTGTGCGGTGTGATGGGTGCGGTGGCTCGGTGCTCAATCAGAGCCTAAGCAATCTGGACACAGAAGGAAAGGCAGCGATGCTGTGGAGTGGACTGCTGGGAAGTGGAAAGCAATATACACTGCATATCTGTGTCAGAGGTGTACAAGATTCATCTGGCCAACTTGCACTTGAAGCAGACTCACAAACGTTCTCCCAGAACAAAGCTCCTTCATAAGTCAGCTTCATTTCCTATTGTCCTTCCATTGGTTATTTTAACATATGAATATTGCTTTCCTTTGAAATTTTGACAGCTTACCGTGGAACTCAACTGTGTGGTTGGTTTAGATTGCTTGAAAGCTGAAGTCTATGATATGTACAGCACTGCAGATCTGAGCACAGTGCTCCTCGTTTGGCACAACGATGTTTCAGCTGTCCCTGCCAGGTGTCCTCCTCTGGGTCCGCTACCCTCACAGCATCCTCTAAACAGTGTGTACTGGATTTGCACACAGCTATGTGAGCTGCTGCACACGTGAAACCACGACCACTTCCTGCGGAGCCGCTGGGCCAATGGGTGTGCTCTGCGCCTGCACTCTCCAGGGCAGCTCCCTGCTCAACTCCCCTCGGAACACTTCCCGGCTGAACTTTCCAAGCTCTTAAGCATTCACCTCATGGGATGTGTTTACAAATTTTGGGTATTATTTTTAAATCTAGCATATTTCTATTCTATTATGAATTATGAACTCTTTCAGGTGTAAATATATTGATGTTTCCCGGTTGTAAGAATTCTAAATGAAATGTTGGTCCAGTGATTTAAGAAGGGTGAATAATGCAGACAGTGAAATGTAGAGGGCAGAATGGAAATTTCTTGATGTGCACCTAAATGAGACAGGGATCGTAATGGACATTTTTCATTTTTATCATCAAATATCTAAACAAAATTGCATTTAGGTGAAGTAATTATGCAAAGAAAGTGTTAAAAATGAGAAGAGTACTTGGATCCTGGATCTGCAGCTTTATGTAACTGTTACCTGCTCTTCCACTGTGAGGAAATCATTTGGGACACATTTCTATTCCGATATGATGACGTACCCTAGTCAATGTCACTTAGAGAGTGACCGCCTCCCTCCCAGGAGCTCAGTGTAGTTCTGTCCCACAGAATCCCTGCCTGCAGGAGGAACCCAGTGCCTAAAGAGCTTGGTGGCCGTGATGGGACGGAAGAGCCGCTCTACACGTGTGCGCTGCCTGAGTCATTTTGTACAGTTTACTTTCCTGTCGCCAGCACCCGAGCTGACACCACCGGCTTGGAAGTGATACGTGTGCTATTCTTAGTTTATTACCAGCAACTCCTGATAACTCAGAAACTCCTTCCCTCCTGTTGTCTGGTTTCGTTTTCCTGCTGTGGCCTGGTGCTAGAGCGTTACACCCTTAAAAGTAGAACTTTCACCGCAGAGTGCAGAACGGGTACAGGGAGTGAGAAGAGCTCTGTTCGCGCAGCTTTGAGCAGTCTTCAGTGTGCTTGGAATTCTGGGACCTCTTCCCTGTTATTAAAGAGGAAGTTTACATTGTTGACGAAGATGGTTATTAATCAAAAGAAAAAATGCAGGACCTTGAGTCTGGATAGAGAGAATCTAAATTATTGTGCTCTTTATTTTTCTTCAACGCACACATTTATTTAAAATAGTAAAAGAGGGTCCAGGGAGATAGCTCAGCAGAATAAGCACTTGCCTGGCAAGTGCAAGGTCCTGAATTCAATCCCTGGTACCGCAAAAAAAAAGTAAAAAATAATGGCACTCTTATTCAATAATTAAACACTTGTGAAACACTTGTTGAAATGCTTGGTTAGGGCATAATATGAGCATTATCAAGTAGTGAATAAGAACTAGCTTCTGGGGTGTGGTGGTATGGGTTGAAAACTTGATTTTTTCTATTTATTATGGAAGCAACTTTAAGAAAGTACTTAACCTTTGGCTACTTTGGTTTAATTATCTACAAAATGAGGCTGTCATGAGGGTCATCCTTCATCTTTTTCTACTTGCTTTCTTCCCTCCTCCTTCTCCTTCTGCCTCTTCCTCTTTCTCCTATCTTTTTCATTTTTCTCCTTCATCTCCAACATACTTTGTTTCACTACTTTGGAGAACTATTTCACAGTTTTTCATAAAATGAAGCATATTTCTACTTGATGACTCAACATAGAATAGGTACAGGGCCACTCATAGCTGTCTTATTCATAATAGGGCCCAAATAGAAACAACACAAATGTCCATCAGTGCAGAATACCTGAAAAAGCTGTACATTTTATAGTAAAATATGACTCAGGAGGAAAAGAGGATGTTGTATGACATAGCTGAACCTGAGAGCATGATACTGAGTGAAGGCAGACACACACACACACTCACACACACACACACACACACACACAAATGTAACTACTGCATTTTGTTAATTATATGAACTCCAAGAAAAGATAAAATGAATCAATAGTAGTAGAAATCAGAAAATGGCTTCTCTGAGGGCAGAGGAAGGAAGCTGCTGATGGGAAAGGGGTTGGGGACTTTCTAGATGATAAGGACGTTTTATACCTGGTTAGGGCCAGCAGTCACATGGGTGTTTTGTTCATGTCAAAGTTTTTCAAACTAAGCTTGGGAATCCAACCTGAGAATCCAAATAAGAACACAGGAAGAGCAAAAAGTCAAACTCTTGGGGGGATGAACGAGACCAACATCTACTTAATGGAAAGGTATAAGTGCATGGCTCCCGTAAGCAGGAGGACAGGAAGACGCATAAGTCGGAGAAGAGCCGACAGTAGCCACTGCACGAGTGACCGAGGTCACTCACAGGCTCTGGGCCCCAGTGGAAGCCTGGGGGGCCCACCGGGGTTGTCCTGTGCATGAAGGTGTGGGCCAGAGACCAGTCAGCGTCCCCAAGATTGGAGCTCAGACCCACTGCAAAGTGGTGACCGTCACCCCAGAGGGCTCAGCTACAGGGACTCTGGCTCATCTCTTCACTATTTACACCGACTCACCTCTTCCATATTCCACATCCTAACTTCTGCTTTGCCTTATTTAATGATGTTTTTCTTGTAAAGTTTATAGTGATAGCAAGGAAAAGTCACTGTTAAAAGTTGTTCAGCTAAAACCAGCAAGGGCAAATCAGAAGTCATTAGTTGTGTGGTAGGAGAATGATTCCTACAGTAAGAGGAAAACATAAACTACATCGATCATGAGGAGTGGGAGTTCGTGTTTGTATCAATTTCTATCAGACATGCAGAAATCTAGAACAATTAGGCTCACATCAAGGGAGGCATTTAGGCCTAAAATTGTAACGTGTGCATTATCACCCTTGGGTCCAGCTTTTCCTCCCCTTCTCCTTCTGCCTTCCCTCTATCTTCCTCCCTCCTTCCCACCTCAGCCTCTTCCTCTTTTCCTCTCCTCCTTTCCCTTCCTTTTTCTCTCCTCATCCTGCTTCACAGTGACCCCAGAGTCCATGCCAAATTCACAATACAAAAGCGATATGAGGAGGGAAGCTTGTTCTCAGGCAGGTAGGAGGCTCCACTTTCTGTCCCCCGTGTCACATAGGCCCCTGTGGTCACATGCTGTCCTGCTCAGATGTTCTCTGGTCTGTATAAGAGACATGATAAGGGGCCCAGAGGTCACCTACCTTGTTATTTGTCCCTTCAGGAGATTTGGTGTCACAGAAACCCTTAGCTGTGGAGTCATAACCCATTTTAATTTGCAGTCATAGATCTTAGACAGGTTCTTCAAAACTTGCATTCATTTGATAAATGAGCATGTCCAGGAACATTTTATAGGGTGTTTAAAGAGTGGTGACTGTGCTAGGTCCCGTGGGTCCCCACTGAAGGTCGGTTTGGGCTCTGGCATGTGAGGCATCAGTGACAGTGCTCGTCTGTCTGTTCTCTCCCACCTGCCGCCACCTCTCTTCACAGACAAAGAAGAATGGAAGGTTTGGATGGCCCCAGTGACACAAGTAACTTTGCACGTTTAGTAAATGCTTCATAATGGAGCCCTGTGTTCACATGCAAGGGTTATGAGTAGCTGGGGGAGGGAAGCAAGGAAGGAGGTGAAGAAGCCCCCATCGAGGGTCTCTTCACTTTCAGAAGTTCAGCTGGTGGCAGGGCCCATGCAGTGGCCATCCTCACCGCACACCGTCCACTTTTGCTTGCTTCAGCTTTCAAGTGACTACCCGAAGGGTCGCAACATACACACTTTGTTCACTGCTCTCAGTAAAGTTACTTTAGCAATATTATGTGCAACTATGTGCGGCCGTGATTTCTACCCCACCGTGCCTCCTCTCCTTCACCAGCCCACCACAGTGCGGTATTCGCTGAGCATCTGCTGTGTTCTTCAAGCCTGATGGATGGAGAGGGGTTGGGAAGCAGACAGACAAATCCTCTGGGCTCGTAACAATGAAGGTCCTGAGACACTAAAAATGTAAATGAATACAGACCACAATTTCAGAGAGCAGTAAGACTGAAAGAAAAGCCAATGACTCAAAGAGTGCTGAGGTGAGGATGGCTGCATTTGTTGGAAAGGAAAAGATCAGCGGACTAAAGCACCTGCTCGGGCAGAGCACAGTGGAGGGGATTGATCCCACGCATGCCACGCCGACCCCGTCCCTGGGGTGTGCTGAAACTGTGATTGAGACTGTGGCCCACACCTGTAACCTCAGCAGTCAGGAGGCTAAGGCAGGAGGATTGTTGTGAGTTCGAGAACAGCCTGAGCTACAAAGTTAGCTTAAGGCCAGCCTGAACTGTATAGTGGGACCCTGTCTCAAAAAGACAAAAAAAAAAAAAAGAAAAAGAAAAGGAAGTTCTTTTGAGGAGATATTTGAGCTGGTGAGGGGACAACTGTGCAAAGATTTGAGGGGACAATGATCCAGGCAGAGAGCAGAGGGAGGGCAAGAAACATCTGCTCTTTGACCTTCCAGCAGCCCAGGGCCACCCAGGGACAGAGGAGTTGCACCTCGATGACCCTCTCAGCGCACTTCCTGTGTCCCTCCTTCCTCTGAGGCAGCTTGGATGCTCCGCTCGACAAGGAAATGACGCGTCTCCTACACCACCCGGGAGCACTGGATGCCACTGGCGCAGCTGTTTTCCCTCCCCCACTGCTCCCCAGCTATGCCCACCCAGGGTGAGGACAGGATGCTCACTGTGGAAACAGGACCTCAGTGTCCCTGAAGGAGACTCTGCATATCTATCCCTGGTGATTATGTGGGAGCAACTCTTTTATCTTCATCATTTTACCTGTCTTGGATTCTTTTCATGGCAAACAGGAGAACCTATTGTTTCCCATGCTGAATGGGACTTGTTGCCTCAGAGAAGTCGGCGGATTAGAGCAGAACCACGGTTCTCCTCAGTGCTGCTCCAGTGCCTCATGGTGACACTGAAAGAAAGGCGCTTAGCCCTTGCAATGGTCCTGGGCCACCGCTCACACAGAGCACACGACTGGCAAAGAGCTTGTGTGAAGTCCCTTCATACACACGAAGGTGGGTAGTTAAGAATAACTCCTTACTTCACTCGGGTCAGAGGACTATTTTCAGCGGCAGGATGCCACAATGCATTTAAAATAAACCTCATTCATGACCAGTATCAAGGGCATCTTGCACAAAGGGAATTAAGCTTGCTGCGGGGTGTATCTGGAGGAGGGACAGCACCAGCCGTTGGCAAAAGGATGTGATATCACTCGTCTCTTTAGAAAAGCATTTGTCTGTCTTAGGGTTACAGCTCCAGGCAGAGGAAATGGGCAGGCAGGGAAACATGGACCAGTTCCAGAGGAGATGATGGGCTTTGGAGAATGAATGAGTCAACTGGCATCAGAGGGCGTGTGGCTGGGTTGGGGAGGAGCAGAGAAAGGAAGCTGTGGTGCTGTCAGCCTGAGTACTCCCACAGCGCCATCCACACTGTGGACCCCAGTGGACAGAAACAACCCTCAGTGGCCTGAGAGCGTAGCCTTTCCCCAGGCAGCAGTACACTACCAGAAACTGGGCACCCGAGGCAGCAAGCTAGAGAAAGAGCGGTAGAGGGTTCGGTGGGGCGGGAGAGCCTGGTCAGTACTGCGCTGGGAAGTCGTCCAGTTAGACGAGTGGGAAGCCAGTGATAACCACCTCCTGAAAGGAAAAATACAGGAAAAAGCATAGTGTGTAATGAGGGGGGACAGAAATAGAGAGGAGGGAGAGAGAGAGGAGAGAGAAGAAAGAGTCAGAGTGAGGAGAGAGAAGAAAGAGACAGAGAGAGGAGAGAGAAGAAAGAGAGAGAGAGAGGAGAGAGAAGAAAGAGACAGAG
>PVKA01021253.1:0-38978 GCA_004027165.1 Ctenomys sociabilis | reverse complement strand
AAGAAGAAGAAGAAGAAGAAGAAGAAGAAGAAGAAGAAGAAGAAGAAGAAGAAGAAGAAGAAGAAGAAGAAGAAAGAAGGAAGGAAGGAAGGAAAGAAAGAAAGAAAGAAAGAAAGAAAGAAAGAAAGAAAGAAAGAAAGAAAGAAAGAAAGAAAGAAAGAAAGAAAGAAAGAAAGAAAGAAAGAAGGAAAGAAAGAAAGAAGAAAAGAAAGAAACTGCCTGCCTGCGAAACCACTAGAAACCAAGAACAAGTTCTCCCGGGCAAAATTATTAGCAGGAGCTGTGAAGCACAACAGCTCAGAGTGTGGAAATATTGTGAAAAGACTGAAACCAGACCCTGACCCAGATGACAAGAGTCTAGATGCCTCATCCTGTGTGTCTCTTGGAAGTGCTTCCTTGAGTGGCTGTCCATTCACTGGCCCTCCGCTGCTGTCAGCATTGACATCCTCCCAGGCCTGGGCACCTTCCTACTCTGGGAGCAGCGACTCTGAGTCCAGCTCAGACAGTGAAGGTACCATCAATGCTACAGGGAAGATCTCCTACATATTTTGAACCAACGCCTTTCTCAAGGTGCCCTAGCATCTGTCCTTCGAACAGGGAATTCCCCTAGAATGGTAAGATTGTCTGTTCTACTGCCAGGCATTTGTAACCTCCTTCCAAAATTCCTTTGCTGGCTCCCTGTGTACACCATGAAACTTAACTTCACCTAAAAATGAGCCAGATCCACTTGTGGCCAGAACTGTGTTTGGTCTCCTTTCCACTGTAGTACAGATGACCAAACCAGCTTCACAGCCTCTTCTTCACTGACATAGTAGGGTGGGCATGGCCCTCAGAGGCTCCTCTGATGATGCCTGGGGGAATCACACTACTAGCTTTCAAAGAGTGCTGCTGGGTTTTATTGCTTTTTGTTTTCCCTTTTTCCTTTCCCAATAGCACAGAAAGCAAGATCAGTTGTCATGCAGGTGTTACTAAAAATTTATTGTAGAGAAATATGTTGCTTGGTTCAACTGTATTGTGGAGCACGTGGAGACAAGCTGATTGGTGGTGAAGCGATTTCCATGAAGCCAAGAATTCTTTGATGTCATGTGCTAAGTAAAAATAATGAAATCTATCCGTGGAGGATGTCAGTTGACACCAGCCTTGATTGGGAAGTTTTCCTTACTGTTGGCCACTCTTCTCCTCTCTCCATACAATCCCTTTTGTATAGGAATGGGCTGGTAACAAGGATTCTACTAAGATTCTTTGTCTGCCTGGCAAGTTATTTTGTTACTAACTTTAAAAAAAAAGATTTAACCATTTTGTAGTGAAATATATCTGTATATACAAAATAGGAAGATATACAGCTACTTTCTCTTATTTCAATGAGAAGAAAGATTTGTATTAATAGTGTTTGGACAGGATATCATGTTTGCATCTTGTACTATGAATAACTACTATGAAGACAACAATATGCAATCTATCAGTTATTGTAACTGTCCTACTAGCTGCTTTTGAAAATGTCTCATTGCCATTTGTTTCCAATGAAATTAATAAAATTAAAAAACATAAAAGATTCAGTTTATGATTATAAAACAAAAGAATTCAGCTGTGAATCTGTCAGGACCTGGACTTTTCTTTGTCAGTAGGTTTTTTTTATTACATTTTGAATTTCATTGGCTGTTATTGGGTTATTGATTCAGTTTTGGTAATTTATACCTTTCTAGGAATCTGTCCATTTCTTCTGTGTCTTCAGTTCTGTGAAAGTAAAAATCTTTACTTTTACTAGTCAAAATAGCTATTGTTGATTTTCTGAATTTCCACAGCATCTGTAGTAATTTAACCCTTTTCATTCTTTATTGCTTGAATTTGAGTTTTTTCTTTCCTTTTTGATGGGGTTAGCTAGGGACTTACCAATTTTATTTAAACTTTCAAAGAAACATCTTTTTTTTTTTTCAGAATGGGGGACTGCCCTTGAACTTGCCAGGGAAGTGCTTATTCTACTGAGCCATCTCCCTCGCCCAAGAACCAGCTTTTTGATTTGGTAATTCTTTGTCTTCATTGCATAATTTCTGCTCTAATCTTTTTCATTTCCTCCCATCTTTGTCTTTGGGTTTAGTTTGTTCTTCTTTTTCTGAAAGTTTGTGGTGCAGCATCAGGGTATTTATTTGTTCCTGTTCTGTTTTCCTAATGTGTGAGTACACAGGCATAAATTTCCCTCTAAGAACTGCTATCATTGCATGCCATAAATTCTGATAAGTTGTACTTGAATTTTCATTGAGTTGTATATATTGTTTAGTTTCTTATTTAATTTCATCTGTAACCCATTAGTTGCTGAGGAGGGTGTTCTTTAACTTCTAATTATTATTATTATTTTTTTTTTTTTTTGTCTTTTTGAGACAGGGTCTCACTATGCAGTTCAGGCTGGCCTTAAGCTCACTTTGTAACTCAGGCTGGTCTTGAACTCACAGCAATCCTCCTGCCTCAGCCTCCCGAGTGCTGGGATTACAGGCATGCGCCACCACGCCCAGCCCAACTTCTAATTATTTATGGGGTTTTTGTAGTTTTTTTGTCATTTCTTTCCAGTTTCATTACACTGTGGTCAGTTAATATGCATGATATAATTTCTGTTTTCTTGCACATGCTTAAGTGTGACCTGTGGACTAGTGTGTGGTCTATTTTAGAAAATGTCCCATGTACAGATTTAAAAAAGTGTGTTTTCAGATATGGTTGGGTGGAACACACTGTATATGTGTAGTAAGTCCATTTGTCCCAAGTTCTGGTTCAGTTCTGCTGCTACTTTACTAATTTTTTGTCTGCTTGACCTATCCTTTGGGATAAAGGAATGTTAAGGTCTCCTGTTAAGATTGTGGTATTGGATATTAGATTTTTCAAGTCCACTAACATTTGTCTTATATAGTTGGGTGCTCCCATGTTTGGTACATACATATTTATGACGATTCCTTCATCCTCTTGTATTTTTCCCCTAACCAGTGTATAGTGGCAATCTTTATTTTGTTTGATCATTCTTGGTTTGAAGTTCAGACTGTCTGCACACAGCATTACTACCCCTACTTTCTTTTGAAGACTTTGGGCATGTAGTTATTATTTTCTATCCTTTGACTTTGAGTCTATGAATTTCTCTATGAGTTAAGTGTGTTTCTTATTGGTTTTGTGTTTTTTTTTTAGGGAAATATCTACAGTGTGTTCAGGGTCTCACTACTAGATTGGACTCGTAGGGATCCTCCTGTTTATAGCCTCCCAAGAGCTGGGATTACAGGTCACACCACCACACCCAGTCTCAATTCCAACTCAGTGTGCCCCTGGAGCAGGGCCAGCACAGCAGACTCAGGGATTGAACTCCTGGCCCCTGCTCCTGTTTGTAGGTGTTTAAATCTGATGATCTATTTGGCCAGTTCTTTGAGCATATTGTTGGATTTTGCTTCCTAATTCACTCTGCTAGTCTATTTCTTTTAATTGATGACTTGAGTCCATTTACATTAATGGTTATAACTGAGATGTATTGACTTATGATTGGCGCATTGTTTACCTGTTGTTGTATACCTCTTTTTCTCCTATGATTAATTGTTTGCCCTATTTGCTGGATTCTTTCCTTTCTCATTCACGGAGTTGTGGTCATTTTGGTCCATCTCTAGAAGATCTTTTTATAGTTTAAATAAGGTTGGCTTTGTTGTCATGAAATTCTTTAGTTGTGCTTTGGCATGGAAGTATTTCACTTCTCCACCAAACTTGAAAGGGAGTTTTGTAGGGGATAAAAATCTGGGCTAGAATTTGTTTTCTTGGAGGAGTTCAAGTACTTTTCTCCATGCTCTTCTTGACTTGATGGTTTGTGAAGAGAAATCTGACATTATTCTGATGGGTTTTCTTTTAAACATGATGTTTCTTTTCTCTAGCAGCTTTTAGTATATTGTTCTTGTGTTGGATTTCTGAGATCTTCATTATTATATGTCTGGATGTGTTTTTAATTGAGTTGATTTTATTTGGAGTTCTATATGCTGCTGATACTAAATGTCAGATTGTTTCCCCATATTGGGAGTTTCCTGATATTTCTTCTGCCCATATTCTTTATAAACATTTGTATTGACGCCTTCTTTCTCATTGGTACCTATTAGTCTTATATTGTTCATCTTTGTACCATTTTGCAGGTGTTGAATTATTTTTTCCTGCATCTAAGTTGTTTTTAAGAGATCTTTTTCTTATCTTTTCACCAGCTGCAAAGATGTCTTCAAGGTCTGAAAGTTTATCTTTCATTCAAACAGTTTTGCCAACTTGTGATTGAGGTTTTAATTTCTTGTGTATCTCTTTGAATCTGCTTCATGCATTCAATTTCTTTCCTATATTACTCATTCAAGGATTCTATCATTCTTCTATTCCTCTCTAATTTTTATCAGTGTCTTCTCTAGAAGCACTTAGTAATTCTTTTGTTATAGTTATCATTTCTTTTTTTTACTTGCGAGATTATTTCTGATCTGATTTCTTCTACACCTTTCTGCATTGTTTCTGTATTTCAGATGCTATTATCTCAAAGATTTCAGGTTTGTGATTTCCAATTTCTTCTATGCTGGTGCCTCCTGCTTTTGTTCTGGGTGGGCTTAGGGCAGGAGAATCCATTTTGCTCCTTCTCTTTGTCATTTTATATAGCACAATCTTCTGACCTTTGGTGTAGAGTTATTATCTTAGCACCTACCAATATTATTACCCAAGAGAGATATGTGGTTAAGGCAGTTAAAGTTTTATATTTACAGAACTATAATTAGCAACACTAATAATGGGTAATGATATTTAGCAGCTGACAAACTTATGTAACTAATGGATTTATGTTTTAGACTATAAGAGCAAACTTTATGACTGTATAGCTCAGCAGATATTAGATTGGGAATTTGTACTTCAGTTAGTTGCCCTAAATTCTGTCTGATCACGTACCCTTTTGTACCTGGAATCTTCCAGGCAGACTAGTTCACCCCAGTTACCTGTTTCTCTTCTCTCAATCAAAAGAGAAAGAGAGAGGATGCTCTCATACATCTGGGTCTAGCCAAGTGTCTCAGCTTAGTGGGTCCAGATCTATGAAGTCTGAACTCATCCAGATAGGTCTGGTTTGGATCTAGCTCCTGTGTTCCACTTCCTACTGCAGCCCATGGAAATGAATCACTGTGCCACTCTGGCAATAATTCTGCTCCTGTATTAGCTGGGTGGGTCTTGCCCTTAGCCTCTCTGCAGAGATTTGGCCACAGGGTTCTACACCAGGCCTATCTGATGTAGGAGGTTCTGGCAGGCGGGTGGGTGATCCTATACACAGGGCTTGGGTGCTGGCTGAATTTTCTGATGTCCTTCTTAATCTCTTTATTCAGACTATTGTAGTGGTCTTTCTCTGTTTTTCTTATTTTTCACTTCGTTAGGTTAATTCATAGATATTTCATTTTTCTTGAATCTATTATGAATGCTTTTAATTTTGTAATTTCCTTCTCATTAAGTTCATTGTTTGTATACACAAACACTAACGATTTTTGAATGTTGATCTTGCATCTTGCTACTTTCTAAAGTTGGATATTAATTCTAATAATCTTTAGGCATAGTTCTTTGGGTGTTCTCTGTAGAGTATCTTGTCATCTATAAATAATGATAATTCAAATTTTCCTTTCTTTTTTAATTTTTTTAATGTATTTGGTACAGTGTCTCACTATGCAGCTCAGACTCATAGTGAGTCTCCTGTTTTCAGTCTCACCAAAGCTGGGATTACAGGTATGCACCACCATGTACAGTCTTTTCCTTTCTTATGTGTATTCCTTTTGTTTCTTTCTCTGGCATATTTGCTCTTGCTAATGTTTCAAGTAGTATATTTAATAGAAGGAATCATGAACATTCTTGTTTTGTTCTTGATTTTAGGGCAATGCTTTTAGTTTTTTCTCATTTAGTGTGATGTTGGCTATAGTTCTGTCATGAATAGCCTTTGTTATATTCAGATATAATCCTGATATACATATTTTCTTCTGGGTTTTTATCATGAAGAGTACTGGCATTTGTTCAAAGATTTTCTTGCATCCATTGTTATGATATGTGGATTTTGATATATTGAGCCATCCTTGAATCACTGGGATAAAATATATTTGATCATGATATATTGATTTTTCATGATGTATTGCATTGTATCGGCTTATATCTAGTTGAGGATTTTTGTATCTATGTTCATTAAAGAGCTTGCCTGTAGTTCTCTTTTTCAGTTGGATTGTTATCCAGTTTGGTTATCATGGTGATACTGGATTCCATAAATGAATTTTGGAGCATTGAATCCATTTTAAGTTCTTTGAACAGCCTAAGGAGTTTTGATGATTAACAATCAAAGGTTTTGTAGAATCTGGCAGTAAGTCTGTCAGGTCCTGAGTTTTATTAGCTGGTAGATTCTTTATTACTGTATCAATTTCATTGCTTAGTATTGAGTTATTAAGTATATTTATCTTTCTGGGTTAGTTATGGTGATTTTTATGTATCTATAAATCTCTCCATTTCTTCAAAATATGTTATTTTTTTGAAAAATAATTTTTCAAAACTAGTGCTATTTTCTGTATTTCAGTATTTTCTGATTTATCTTTTTCATTTTTAAGTGCATTGATGGGAATCTTTTCTCTTTCAATGACTCTTGCTAAGAACTTATGTATTTCATTTATTCTTTTGAGGAACCAATTTTCAATGTTTTTTTTAAACAATTTTTATAGTCTCAATTTCATTGATTCCTGCTCTCATTTTTACAATTCATCTTCAGTTTGGTGCTGGTTGTTTATTATATCTCAATCATCTTAAGATTTTTCATAAGGTTATTTATTTGGATTTCCTCTATTTAAAAATGTAAGTATTGATTATAATTAATTTTCATTTTAGAACTACATTCATAGTATTCTAGAGGTGTGTACAGTAATTGTCATTAACTTCTAGAGACTTTTATATTTCTTCTTTGATTTCTTTTGTGACCCATATTTCTTTAGGAGTATGCTGTTAATTTTATAGGAGCTTTTGATTTTTGCCAAATTTCTTCTGTCATTGACTTCTATGTTCATTGTTCAATAGTTTCGTAGTATGCGTAGGGTGGTTTCAATTCCTTTATATTTATTTCAGCAGGCTTTGTGGTGTAGTAGGCAATCTCTTTTGAAAAAAATAACATGTGTTGCTGAAAAACATGTACACTCTGATGTGAAATACTCTGGGTATATCCATTAAGTCCATTTGTTGAAGAGTATGGCTCAGCTCTCAAGTTTCTTTATTGATACTTTGTTTAGTTGATCTGTTTTTGGAAGTGTGGTATTTAAATCTCCTACTACTATTACATAAATGTTTATTTGATCTTTTAATTGCAAAGAGCTTCTATTTTATGAAGACAGGTGCTCCACTATTTGATGTACATATGTTTATCAATGCTATCTCTTACTGAGTTGTTCCCCTAACTAGCATGCAGTGACCTTTGTGTCTTTTAATAAATTTTAACTTGAAGTTTACCATACTTGGAGTTAGGATGGCTACCCCCTCTTGTTTTCAGTAACCTGATTCATGAAATACTGCTTTGCATCCCTTAATTTTTAATTTATGAATATCTTTTGGATTACATGTTGCTTGCAATCAATTGCATTCTGTTTTCTGTTCTAGTCTCTAAACCAGAATCTTTTGACTAGAGAGTTTAGTCCAACAACATTGATTGCTGAAATGGGATATGCTGGTAGACAGTTGCATTTCCCTCATTAGAAGACAAAATTCAAGTTTCTTTTCTTTGAATTTTATTTTATGTTATTTTTTAATATTTATTGAGAAATAAATAGTAATGAGACAGTTTCAAAACTGATTAGTAAAACAGTTTCAATAATAAATACATTGCATATTGTGGTCTTAGTGGTCATTCACTGCACAAAATATACACATGATAATAGTCCACAAACACTATTACAGAAACTAGTTTTATTCATTGAATTAAGAGAATGTAGCTGTATAGCTATCCTAACTATTTTGAATATACAGATATAAAATGGTCAGTCATTTGTATCCCTCTTTTTTGTTTAGTTTGTCAAAGAAGGGTATTACATTGCCATTTACATATAGTAGGTGCTTGAATTCAGCAAAATAATCCAATATAGTTCACCAGTCTATAATTATAGTGGATTATCTGTAGGACTGGCAATGTCAGAAGTTGTTTACTTGAGCCTTTTATAGCTCAGCATATTAATATGGTTTTACTTTTCATATCTCATTATTATGTTTTTCAGCTGGGTAGTTAAGACCAAGATAAAGTATGACCTATATAAAGAGAAATGTAACATTTTGTTGGATAAAGTCAGTCAAGTCTACTCAGGGTTTATCCTGAAACTCTGTACCACACTCTGTAGATCCTTTGTCAGTGTCACCCTTGTGGATGAGTCACGGCCATTGCTTGACCAATTTGCTCCCTGTGAAAGCCTGAGAGAAGGTTTTCTCTCCATGTGACTCTCCTTAGGCACACTCAAAGTCATTGATGAAGTTGCTCTGTGGCCCCATAATCTCCTTGATCAGAAAATTTGTAATATCACTGAGTGGCATGATATTATAGTATAGGTCTCCAATGTCCTGAATCTTCACTGACCTTGAAAGGTTAGGGCCAAAATGTTGGCTGTTCTTGCAGCCCTTCTTTTTCTCTAATTTTTGTTCTGCAAACTTAGGTTGTTAGCCCTCCAGAAGAGAAGCTAATTATTGCCCTACAATATATGCAATAAGGTTTAACCTATCTATCTGTCTGAATAACAAACATCTTAGGCATAACCTGGAACAGGTATTTCCATCAAGCATTGATATGTTAAAGTTTAAGTCCCTACAGAATACGAAGAAAAAAAAAATTAAGAATATGAACAAACAATTACATAGTTTTACACTGAAATTTAGCAATCTAACCATACAGAGCTTTGTAGCAGGACAGTCCTGTAACTTTTTTTTTCTTTTCCTTTTTTCATTTATTACACTTTTTTTTAAACAAACATTTACTTGAGAGATACTATGGCAGTAATTGATAGGTTATGACAAACTATGTATTTAGAAAACCACAATGACAAGCATTCCAATCATGATCCTACTATTACACATTGCTATCTTCAGTGCAGTTGCTTAGTTCACAGATATAAGCATATATAATTAAGTCAGGGTGAGAATTCTACCAATGAACAGCTATTTTCGAAAACCTGCTGATGTTTCTCAGGATCATTGCCATACTCATCTTCTGCATATAAATGTATGATTTTGCCCTTGTCGTGTTTCCCAGCTTTTCTCCTTGCCCTCTCTTTGTTGTCTAATCCTCAAGTTCTCAATTTCCTTTTCATTGTATTATACCGTCTATTTGTATTTTTTCTTTTGAGTTCTTATACTAGGGAGATTATATGTTATTTACACATGTAGGTCTAGTTTATTCACTTCTGGGTATATTAAGTGGCACCCACTTAAATGTAAATGCTTCAAGTTTATCATTCTTTATTGCCAAGTAATGCTCAATTGTATAAAAATACCACATCTTTTTCATCCATTCCTCAGGTGACGGGTATATTGCTTGTTTCCAAGACGTGGCTATCAAAAATTGTGCTGCTGTGAACATAGGTTCACATATATCACTATGATATGATGTTTTCAGTTCCTCTGTAAAAAGTTCCAGCAGAGGGATAGCTGGTTTGAACTGGATTTCCAGTCCTACTTTTTAAGAAGTCTCCACCTGATTTCCATAATGTCACACAAGCCTACATTCCAACCAGCAGTGCAAAAGGGTTCCTTTCTCCACATAGTCTCTCCAACATTTGTTATTAGTTGATTTGTTTATGATAGCCATTCTTTGTGCAGTGATACGGTGTCTCAGTGTTATTCTAATATGCATTTCACAGAGCTAGTTATGTGGAGCATTTTTTCATGTTTTTATTCACTTCTTTAATTTCATTCTCTGAGAAGTATGTGTTCATATCAAATGCCCATTTATGGACTGGTTCTTTAAATTTTGGGACCCTAATGTTTCTTAGTTCTTTATAAATTCTTGAAAGCAGAGCTTTATCTGAGTGCTTGTTCATTAAGATTTTTTAAAAATTCATGGGTTGTCTTTTCACTTTGTTGGTAATTTCTTTCGAGGTGCAAAAATTTCTCTGTAGAGGACATCCCCATTCTTAATTATTTTAAGTATTACCTGTGAGATTTGATTTTTGTTCATGAACTCTTTGCCTACCCCTATGTCTTCAAGAGTTTCTCCTACTTTCTCTTCCAGGATATTTAGTGTTTCTGTTTTAATGTTTAGATATTTAATCCATTTTTACTTTAGCTTAGTGGATGGTTGATAGATCTGGGTAAAGCTTTAGTTTTCAGCATGTAGAGAGCCAATTTTTCTAGCACCATTTGTTGAAAAGGCCATCTTTCTTCCAGTAGGATATTTGGCCCCTTTGTAGAAAATCCGGTGGCTGAGTGTGTTCTTAGAGGCTTCTGCATCTTCTAGTCTATTCTATGGATTGCTGGATCTTGTTTGTTGCCAATACCATGTTGATTTTATCACACTATCTTTGTAATATAATTTCAAGTTAGGAATTGTAATGCCTCCTGCCTTGTCTTTGTTGCCCAGTTTTGCCTTTGCTATTCTAGATCTTTTCTGGTTCCAAATTTTAGGAACAATTTCTCTAGGTCTTGTGGTACATTGGTGGTAGTTTCATAGGGTAGTTTCATATAGTACCAAAACCGCTGTAAATCTATACAGCGATTTTGGTACTCTAGCCATCTTCACAATGATGATTCTTCCTATCCAGGAGGAGGGAATATCTTCATTTTCTGAAATCCTATATAATCTCTTTTTTCAGATACTGTAATTTTGTGTGAAAAATCTTTTTATTAGTTACACTAATTTGAAGGTATTTCATGTTCCACTGTGCTATTGTAAAAGGTATTGTTTCAATAGTTTCCCTCTCAGTGTGATGGTTATTTGTGTAGAGAAATGCTATTGACTTTTGAGTATTGACTTTGCACCCTGCTATGCTACTGAACTTGTATATCAATTTTAGTAGCTTCTTGGTGAAATATTTTGGGTTTCCCAAGTAAAGTATCATGTCATCTGCAAATAGTGATAGGTTAACTTCTTTACCTATTCTTATTGCTTTTACTTTTCTCTCTCGTCTAATGGCTTTAGTTATTGACTCCAAAACTATATTGAATAGGAGGGGTGATAGAGGGCATCCTTGTCTTGTACCAGATCTGAAAGTAAAAAATTTCAGTTTTTCCCTGTTTAGAATTATATTAGCTGTTGGGTTGTCATAGATAGGTTTTATCAGATTGAAGTAGAGGCCATTTTTTCCAATTTGCTGTAGGACTTTGAATATGTATGAGTGTTTTACTTTGTCAAAAGCCTTTTCTGCATCAATTAAGATGATCATGTGGCTTTTAGATTCCACTGTATTGATATAGTGTATTACATTTATAGATCTGTGTATATTGAACCATCTTATTATTCTTGGGATGAATCCTACCTGGTCATAGTATATAATTTTCTTGATTATTTGCTGTATTCTGTTTGCTAGGATTTTATTGAGGATTTTTACATCTATGTTCATGAGGCAGATTGGTCTCCAGTTCTCTCTTTTAGTTCCATCTTTCCCTGGATTTGGTGTCAGTATAATATTTGCCTCCAGGAATAATTTTGGGAGGATTACTTCCTTTTCAATTTCACTGAAGAATTTGAAGAATATAACGTTCCACAAATTTCATATAGAATTAAGCAGTGAATCCATCAGGACCTTGACTTTTCTTTGTTGGTAGGCTTTTTTTATTGCATTTCATATTTCATTGGCTGTTGTTAGATTATTCAGAGTTCTTATGTCTTCTTGATTCAGTTTTGGTTATTTGTACATTTCTAGGTATCTGTCCATTTTTTTCTGTGTCTTCCATGGTGTGAGAACAAAGGTTCTCAAATTAGCCATTGACAATCTTTTGAATTTCCCCTGGGTCTGTGGTAGTTATACCCTTTTCAGTCCTTATTGCTTGTATTTGAATTTTTTCTTTCCTGTTTTTAATGAGGTTAGATAGGGGCTTATCAATTTTATTTAATCTTTCAAAGAACCAGCTTTCTGATTCATTAATTCTTTGAACTGTTTTATTCATCTTAATTGAATTAATTTATGCTCTAATCTTCATGATCTCTTCCTGTCTTTGGGCTCTGGGTTTGTTTTGTTCATCATTTTCTAGATGTTGGAGGTGAAACATTAGGGTGTGTGTTTGTTCCCCTTCTATTTTCCTAATAGTACACAGTTATAAATTTCCCTCTAAGAACTGCATGCATTGCATCCCATAAATTCTAATAAGTTATGCTGCAATTTTCATTGAATTGTACATATTCTTGAATTTCTTGTTTTATTTCATCTGTGACCCATTGGTCGCTAAGTATAGTGTTGTTTATTTTCCCTTATTTATGGGTTTTTTTCTGTTCTCTTGCCTCATTTATTTCCAGTTTCCTTGCACTATGGTCAGATAATAGGTATGGGATAATTTCCGTTTTCTGGCATATACTTATGCATGACCTATGGACCAGTATGTGATCTACTTTAGGAAACAACCAATGTGCAGCTGAAAAAAAATGCATATTCAGCTGTCTTTGTGTAGAACACTCTGTATATGTCCATGAAGTATATGTGGACTCAAATCTCTGGATCTGTTCTGCTCCTTCTTTGCTAATTTTTTGTCTGCTTGATTTAGCTTCTTGGAAAAAGGGAATGTTTAGGTCTCCTGTTAATATTGTGGCATTGGATATCAGATTTTTCATGTCAATTAACATTTGTCTTATATTGTTTGGTGCTTGCATGTTTTGTAGTATACATTTATGAGTATTACCACTTGAATTTTTCCCCTCACAAGTATATACTGACCTTCTTATTTCATTTGATCATTCCTGGTTTGAAATTGAGACTGAGAATAGGATTTGTTCCCCTTCTTTTTTCTGAGGTAGTGGGGCATGTAGTTTTGTTTTCTATCCTTTGACTTTCAGCCTATGAATTTCTTCATGAGTTAAGTGTGTTTCTTGTATATAGAATATTGTTGGATTTTTTTTCTAATCCTCTGTGCCAGTCTTTTAATTGGTGAATTGAGTTCTTTTACGTTGATGGTTATAATTGAGATGTATTAATTTAGGATCCACATGATATTTACCAGTTATTGTTTACTCCTTTTTTCATGTGCTTAATTGTTTGCACTATTTAGTGGGTTCCTTCTGTTCTCATTCATGGAGTTATGATCATTTTGGTCTCTCTCTAGAACATCCTTTGATAGTCTGTGTAGGGTTGGCTTTGTTACAATGAATTTTTTTTATTTTTTCTTTGTCGTAAAAGTATTTCACTTCTCCATCAAACTTGAAAGAGAGTTTTTCAGGGTATGTAGTCTGGGATGGAATTTGTTTACATAGAGGACTTGAAGTTCTCTGCTCCATCCTCTTCCCTTCATGGTTTGTGAAGAGAAGTCAGCCATTATACTGATGGGTTTTCCTTTAAATGTGATGTTTCTTTTCTCTAGCAGCTTTCAGTATATTGTTCTTGTGCTGGATTTCTTGGATGTTGACTATTATATGTCTTGGTGCATTTTTAATTGGGTTGAAGTTATTAGGAGTTCTATGTGCTTTGGTTACCTGAATGTTCTTTTGTTTCCTCGTATTTGGGAAGTTTTCTGCTCTTACTTCTGCCCATATTCTTTTTATATCATTTGTATTGACTTCTTCTTTTTCATTGATGCCTATTAGTCTCATATTATTCATCTTTGCATTGTCTTGCAGGTGATGAATTACTTTTTTCCTGCATCCTAGTTGTTTTTAAGAGATCTTTTATTACCTTTTCACTAGCTGAGACAGCATCTTCAAGATCTCAAACTGTATCTTCACTTTCACTAAAACACTGACTGAAATTTTAAGTTCCTCTGTATTTCTTTGACTCTGCTTCATTCGATCAACTTTTTTCCTGTATTGCTCATTCAAGAAATCCATCATTTTTCTAATCTCATATATATTTTTATCAGTGTCTTCTGGAGAAGCAGTTATTAATTCTTTTACTTTAGAGATTATTTCTGATCTGATTTCCTCTATATGTTTCTGCATTTGATTCTTTACTTCAGTCTTTTAATTCAGAGGTTTCATTTTTTACTTCAGAGACTAATTCTGATTTGAGTTCCTCTTTACTTTTCTGCAGTTGTTTCTTCACTTCATAGGCTATTGTTTCAGACTTTTCAGCTGTATGATTCCCAATTTCTTCTGTGCTAGTGTTCTCTGCACTCATTCTGGGTGGGCTCAGCACCTGTAATTGCAATTTGCTCCTTCTCTTTATCATTTTGTATAGCACTGTCCTCTGACCTTTGGTGTAGATCTTTGGTGCTGTTATAACATTAGCATCTATTAAAATTTGGGTGCATATCTACTACTTTAGAGTTCATCTGGTTGTGCCTGACGGGCCTGGCTACTGTGTTCAGTTCCTTCCTGCTGCAGCCCTTGGAGGTGAACATGTTGTGTGCCTTTGGCAAGATGTTCTGCTCCTGGATTAGCTGAGTGGTCTACTGGCACTAATTTATCTATTGAGTCCATATTATTCCTGTGCAACCACTTCAACTACACTAGTCATATGCTAATCCATTATGGTGGTCTATCATGGCTAGTTGAGAAACAACAGATCATCAGACTCTATTTTGGGTCTCCCTTTAGCCTAGAGAAGAAGTCCAGAGCTATAGTGTAAACTTCATAACTCAAATCTTAAATTATAATTAATGTACACTAGATGTGATTGCTGTGTCTCCCCTACTGGGGAAAAACAGCACTTAATAGTAACTGTAGAGAATCAGTTGTTTAAAGACCAAGGAGTTGAGGACTAGATAGTGCCAGAGAGGGAAAGAGAAGGAAAACAAGGGTTTTTAAAGTCTTCTAGTATATGATATGGGAAGAAATATGAGGGGAAAAAGAATCCAATTGATGTTAAGGGCATATTGTTGTATATTTGGAAAGGAATAACTGGGAAAAATGAATACAAAAACTGATTTTGGAAATTAATATGGGAAAAGACACTACAATTAATATGGGTATTACAAAAGAGTTTAATGGAGAGAAGTGAAAAGGTAGAGAGGAAAGAAATATAAAGTTGAGAATGATTAAACTCTAGGACAGATATCAGTCAAAGACATATGCGAAGTATACAGATGGACAAGGGGGAATTTTCTTAATCTCCATAAACTATTTTGGGAGAAAAAATCAAGTATAAGCAATACAGACATAGGCAGACATGCTTATAAAAGAAAAAAATATATGAAATAATATAATAAAATATAGGGGAAAATTTACAGAAGGAGAAAAATAGCAAAAAGTAAAAATTACCAAACTTTTACAAAATAAAATAAATATGAAAAAATATAATCAAATAAAGAAGAGTAAAAGAAATTTCTTATAGTTTTAGACGTATATGTCCTCTTCTCAGGCTCAAGTTAAGGAGCAGTCTGTCTTTGTTCATGCTGGAAGTCTGATGTGGCAATCTGTCGCCTGAATGGCGCTGGATATAGAGCTCTGTGTGTAGTGAGAACACGGCACCAATGTGAGCCTCCAGTCCTGTGTCACTCAAGCTAAATCTGGCTTCTGACCATAGGAAACAAACCTGTGAGAGCGTGGCTCTCAGCAGGATTCCTCCAAGTCTGTTCTCCAACTATTGGCCATCTCCCCTGACTATCCTTCCCTCCTCCACTCTGGCAGTATGAAGCACCAAAAGGGCTGCTGTAGGAATCAGGTACACACATCCAGCCCTCTCTTACCAGGGCAGCACCACTAGCTCCTTTACTACTGAACTCTATTTTCGGATATGTGTACCACAGTCATTCATTAACTGATGACTCTGAAATGTCACTCAGGAAGCAATCTCTCAAATTCTTCCTACTGTCTCCAACTACATAAGACTCTCCTGGTCCTTGTGCAGCTTTCTGGTTCTCCATAAGCAAAAAAGTTGTTAGTTTCATGTTCCCTCATTGGCTGGTGGCTACCTAGCCACCATTGGTGGTAGTGTTGCTGCATGGCCTCTTCTCTGCAAGGTCTATTTCTTCTGTATCACTTAATCTTATTTTCTTCCTCTCTGTAAGTTCTCTTGTGGTTTCTGTGTACTCACCACTAACCTGTTCCTTTCTAAACTTGCTTTTTAGACAGTAGACACTTTGTCTGAGAGAAGCAGAGTTGCTGGCATTCACTGTGCTGCCATTTTTCCTTTCGTCCCTGTATTTATTACTTTTTTTTTTTTTTTTTTTTTTTTTTTTTTTTTTTTTTTTTTTTTTTTTTTTTTTTTTTGGTCATTTCTCCAAATAACTTCCTAGTTCCATTTTGTTCATGTATCAAGAATTTTTATTGTTCTCACATGACTTAGAGCTACTCTTTCTAACCACTGGCCATGTGTGGTTCTTGGGAGTTATAGAGGCTGGTTAGTACCTGTACTGGTTGATACACTGTGTCAACTTGAGAAGTTTAAAAATTTAATTAAGTGACTCAGTGGAGGGCCAGGATTCTTACTTTGTAAACATCCTCATCCTGTGCAAGAGGAGGGCATGGACATTGTGTGAGTTCTACACCCCAACCTCAGGGTACCTTGCTTATAATATAAGGAGGAAAAAGAGGCTAGCTAGAAGATGCAGCTGCTGACCTTACCTTTGCTTTTTGCTGTTTTCTGCTGCCATAAATTGCTTCTTTCTGTCATGTGCCACTCTGCCTGGGAGCCAGACAAATATAGACTAAAACCTCCACAAATTGTGAGCTAAATAAACCTTATTTTCCTTAATTTTGGGTGTCAGGTATTTTGTCCCAGCAGCAAATAAAAAGTATCTGAGACAGTACCTGGAATTACTCACCTGTATCTTAAATAATATACATTTTAAAATTCATAAAAGGATTCAATTCTTGTGAAACTTAAGCTTTGGGAATGACTCAAATACTAGAGTATACTTTCAACTATAAATATAGCATCTAAATTGTGATTACTTTTAAGTATAAAATACACACTGGAGTTTAAAAACTTAGTACAAGAAAATAATATAAACTATTTTTCTAATAACGCTTATATTGTTTGCACATTAATTTTAAAACAACTTTTCAACTTCTTGGTACATACTTGATACTCCCATAAAAAGATGCACAACAGTGACCAAGCTATTTGCTGAGCAGCACCAATGTAAAGAAACGTCTGTCATGCCTCTTTTGGACTTCTTTGTCTTTAGCTTTGCATAAACTAGTCCTAACTGTGTTTACTTCACATACTATATTCATACATTCATTGAGCATTAAAGCCAATGATAACTATATCTTTGGTCCATTTTTATGGAAGGAAGAGACAGAGATTTCTATGCAAGTGATTTTTTTTTTAATTGGTATACGTTTTCAATACATAATAACTTCATTTCTTTCAGGAATCTTGCTTGTTTGATCATTTTTATCTCCTTTCCCTCTTTTCTATTCTAACCCTCCACCCCTTTCTCTGATTGTCTTCCTAAAGTGATTTATGAGCCCACTGATCCCATTCTTGCTACTTACTGAGGCAGTTCTGGAGGTTCTCTTTCATGAGTGTCTTGATTTGGGTTATAGTAGCTGCCTCAAATTGCTGAATGGACTCAAATATTTACTTCTTTATAATCACTTTGACTTTTGGGAAGAGACAGATGTCGCAGGGTACCAGATCCAGGTAGTGAGATAGATGAGAACACACCCTAATATTTTTACCAGGCTGACTTTTCATTGGGTGGCACTCGGCAGCATCATTCGCCATATTTTTTTAAGCCCTTGTCATAAAGACACGAAGGAGGACTTTCAAAACTGCTTTAGAAACTGGCAAGAATAAGTGTTCTAAATGATAAGA
The DNA here is from genome assembly GCA_004027165.1 of Ctenomys sociabilis. Lineage (NCBI taxonomy): Eukaryota > Metazoa > Chordata > Mammalia > Rodentia > Ctenomyidae > Ctenomys > Ctenomys sociabilis. The sequence continues at coordinate 21,123 of PVKA01021253.1, read as the reverse complement.
ATAATAAATACAAGTGTTCTAAAAGGGGCATTTTGAGGGAGGTTATTGGCAATGCTTTTATTATAATAAATTTTAAAATTTAAATGTGCCTAATACTGATTGAAAAATGCTGACTTTCAGTATTAGAAATGAAAGATTAAGGAGTGATACAGAATCTAAATGATGTGCCAGAATAGCAATACTATGTATAATTCAAATTAGAGCCTCCAAAAATGTACTGCTGGATGAAATTGAATATAAGACTACAGTTGTTAATCTCCCATAATACAAGTGGAGAGAGACGAATTGTGGCAAGGCAGATGAGATGGCTGGAGGAAGCTTCAGTTCTGTTAAAAAGAGCTGCCCTGAAGCCAGCCTCATTAAAGTGACCCTAATGAGTAGTAAATCACATGAAATTTCTTTAAAATAAAATTCACTTAACTTTTGAAACAAATAAAATTTTTTTAAATAAAATAAAATTTAAATGTTAATTCTTTTTTTTCATTCATCATATTTTTTGATCATCCTTTATATTATAGGAATGATCTAGAATAAACGCAGGGGCAGAACAGTTTATGAGAAAGCCATGCTAAACAAAGTTATGCTCTCCCTTAGAGGCTAGCTTTATCCTGATTCTCCAAGGATGATCTAGAACTCAAATTTCACTACAGTGTTATTCATACCTAAGATGATGGGGGCTCCTTGAAACCTTTAAATCAATCATTGGTCAAACATGGAATAAATGCCCGAATACTGGGAAAATATTTTCCTTTTATCTCAAAGAAAGTCCCTATTAAAGAAAGTAGCTGTGATCCAATACAAATCAATTCAGCACCCAATCCCTGTAGAAAATTGGGCAGAGCACTAACAGTAGCAGTTGCAGTAACTAACACTGCATCTGTAAAATTTATTTATGTTTCATTATAAACCCTATTCTACCCAAACACACCTTCACTTGATTGGACCAAGTTTCTTTCTTTCTTTTTTTTTTTTTTTTAAATAACTCTTTAATCATATGCACATAAAGGAATAAAGGAAAGTACCAAGCTGACTGGGGGGGAGGGGAGCATGGTAACTCCCTTTGCCCCAGACATGCTTGGCACAGGTCTGTGATCACACAGCCAAGTTGAAGTAGGTTTTGAAGAATAGGGAGAAGACTGGAGAAAGGCAAGGGCCTGCAGCGGTCTCAGTCAGCAGACTCCAATACAGATTCACTCAGGGCAAGGTTCCAGTAGTGCTCAGCCCCATGCTTCTTGAAATACTCACGAGCCATGTTCTCTGTTGGGCACTGTTTAAACTTCATATCTCCAAAGCTCCGGTCTTTGGCTGTACCCTCCCAGACTAGTACACATTTGTTAGTTTTCTTCACAGCTTCCTCAACAGATTCCTCATCATCATCTCCCTTCGTGTTAGATGTCTGTTCGTCCCACTTTATCCTATGCAGCATAAGACCCTTAAATTTCTTCTGGGCCTTGGGGCCCCCTTCCACTACTACCACGTTGACATCCTTGTGCAGTACCACCACCCCTGTCAGGTACAGCTGCCCAGCATTGGCCTCAATCTTGAATTTCTTGGCTGGGTTGCTCAAATTTCGAACTCTATGTAGAGAAATGTGTACCCCCTATGAAATGTCTTCTTTAAGCTTTTTAATTTTCTTGACCTTTCTCTGTTCTGCTGTAAGTTTTCTGGCAGTGTTGGCCTCTTCATGAGCTTTCTGTCTTTTGGCCATCTGAGCTCTGACATGGGCTTCTACCTTCATGGGGTCTTGAACAGCTTCTGTTCCTAATACTCACATCAAATTAGAAATTCTCACTTTGGGTTCTGGGGGAGGCATCAGGCCCAGCCTGACTTTCTCTTGTAGTTCCTTCTGTGCTTCCCTCCATGTTTGTCTCCAAAGTTTCTTCTGTTCCTTCTTGGTAAGATAAACCCCCAGAGTAACTGGTGTGTCATTGTCAACTGGAGGACTGAGCTGGGCTGGATGTTCAAGATTTGTAATTCCAAAATAATCTTCTCTTTTGGGATTTTCCTCTGTAAGGTCAAAGCCATTAGGTATGATGTAAGAGTCCCACCACTCAATTTCTGGAATGTCTCCTTCCTTTAGCTCTTTCTTGGGAGCAATGAGGGCAAGTCTAGTGGAAGCATGAATGCCTGTTTTTCGAGCGGCCTGTGAAATCTCTGCCTGTAGCTTCTCCAATTGAGCCTTTGTCCGTAATCGTTGAGCAATCTTCTCAAATTTACCCTTGTCATGAAATTTAAAAGTGCGTCTTTGGTGCTGTGAAGGAGTAATTGAGACACGGGGATCAAAAAAAGCATTAGATTCCATGTCTTCGGATGGCTTTTCTTTGAGCTGTTGCTTAAACTGCTCCCTTTTCACAGCACGGATATTGGCTTTCAGCGTAGGCATTCGGTGTGTCAGCTCTACCTCCTTGCCTGTTGCATCTACGGTGTGCCCTTGCTCATCTAGGATCAGTGGTGTAGGTTTTGTTTGATCTTTTAACTCCACTTTCAGGGGGGCAATGCCCATCGCATGGAGATTAGCTAGGCCCACCATGTTGGCATTGCCAATGAGGCCTGGCTTCAATGCCAGCTGGGCCTGAATTCGGGCTTGTAGTTCAGCTGCTTTCCTTGCCTTCTCAGTGGCATTGTTCATGAAAGTGGCAGCCTGGGAAGGCTGGATAGTGTTGCCTATTGGAAGTCGCTCTGGCTGTGATGAAGAAGGTGTCTTTGGCTGAGCTGTGGGGGTCTAATGAAGCTCAGTTGTTTTTTCCTCACTTCGATTTGTCATCTTGCTGCCTCCATCATCTGTTTAATCTGGAGCGTAGTCAGCAGGCCAGGGCTCTCAGATGGAGGCCCAGGGATCACCTCTGGCTCCTCTTCTACCGCCTCAAAATGGGGTATTCATCTTTTCTTTACTCCTGATGATTCCTTGGAAATTTCCGAGTCATCACCAAACACCTCCTTTAGCTCTCGTTTTCTGCTCCTGTCACTGCTAGACCAGGAATGCCTGGAGCTTCGGCCTTCCTGTACAGCTTCAAACAGTTTATCCACAGATCAGAGTGTAGAGTCATCAAGAAAAGGTTTCAAATGGTCAGCTGCCTTTTTCTTCTCCATTCCCTTCCCCACACAGTTCAATGCTGCTGTGGCCACTGTGGGCTCCTAGAAACCCAGTACCCTCTTCACTGTCTTCTCTATCCATGCTTTCAACTCATCCAGGCTCCCTCTTAGACAGTGCCATTTTCCCAGAAAAGGAGAATGACAACTCAAAGAGTACTCAACACACCTCACAAACTTCAGCCCCTGAGACGGAGCCCAAACGTTACACCCTGGACCAAGTTTCTGACAACCCTTACAAAAAAGATTATGAGTGAAACCACTTGATCTGCTGTTTGGGCTTGAGGGTAAAAAGGGGCTTCAGATCGAACAGGAACCTTATAGAACAATGTCTACATTCATCAGTGTCATGAATAAGGTAAAAAGTCCTTACACCTGGCCTCAAACAAATGCCATGCTCTGATAAACCAATACTCCCCACCTACACCATGGTCATGGTGGCTCGACACATTTGATTCTTAGACACCTTTTCTGATTCCCCTTGTGAGACCTTTAACCATGATAATAACCTGCTCACTGATAGAACCCTGCATTTTAAAACTTTTTTTTTAATTTCATACAATCCAGGTTCATGTGATGGCCAATGAACTTATTCAGCTCACAGATACTGCTAGTACAAGTTTCTGCATGACTAAAATCCAGCATCTTGAGGTTCACTACCATGATGATGCCTGAGTTTATCAGAAAGCAGTTTAAGAGAGTAAACACCCCCACAACCAAAGACAAGAGTGGTTGTTTTCTTTTTGTCATTTAGATTTTTTGTACACATTATTTGCTTTATTAAAAATCAATAATAATTATATAGCAAATTAAAAATTATAGACGAATATTGAAACGTGACAGATATATAATGTGGACAATGAATTTTACAAAAATATTTCTGAAATGAATACATAATATGAGATTAATAATGGATTGCACATTGTAAAAAATTACTTACAAACTTAAATGAATATAACAATAAAAATTGCCTAAAATACACATGAAGCAGAGTTTACAGATCAGTCATATAATAGTTCTCTCTGTGCCAAAAGGAAGAAGCTTATATACATATAATTAGAATTTTCAAAGTAGAAGGGAGTAAGCAATAAACATTTAAAATTTCTGAATTCAGTTAAAATTGTAGCACCAGATTTCCAGGAAAAATGAACCTTTTGCTCCTGAAATATGAATAAAATCATACCAAGATATACAGAACTGAAATTGCCCAAAACTAATTGTAAAGAAAAAAATCATTAAAGCACATACATAGAAAAAATATGGAAGAAAAAAATTAAATAGCATCTTATTCCACATTAGAAATATAAAACAGGGAGATGGTTCAGTGGAATAAGCACTTCCCTGGCAAGTGCAAGGACTTGAGTTCAATCCCTGTTTCCACCAAAAAAAAAAGAAAGAAAGAAATTAAAAAACAAGTAAGTAAGGAACTAGACTTATTTATTCAAAGGACTAAAAGAAAAGATGATGTTCTCATTGAATTTTATACTTAACAAACATAACTTTGAAAACTAGAGGTAAAATATTTTCCCAGTTATACAAACTAAAATATTCTAATACCTCCCGTCATAGCATACAGAAAATAACAAAGCCCATAATCCAGGAGGCAAAAGAAGTTGCCATATGGTCCTGAATAAAGAATAAAGAGCTCTCAAAAGGGTAGTTATGCAAGACTATGTAAAATATAATATCAGATGAACCCATTTAAAATGTTGTTGAAGATTTCCACAATCTTATGTCACGTTATATACATATTTTTCATATATACATCCATATATATATATATTTATTTATATATGTATGCATGTATATATGTGTGTGTGCACGCACACGTGTGTGTGTGTGTGTGTGTGTAAAAGACAAAGAAGAACTAATACAAAGTCAACGGAAAATGGAAATACACTTTTTGAAGTTTCTAATACTAGGAGAAAATATTATACCGTGTCTTATAAGTAGATGGTAAGTCAAAGAAACAATATGAATCACAAAACAAAAATTAAGATTAAATAATATTCAGAAAATTAATTGTTAATTAATTCAAAATTAAATATTTCAAAATAATATTCAAAAACTAAAATTAAATTGTTAGTCCAACTATGAAACCAGAATGTAGTGTACCATATGTACAAATCTGTGATCAATTCAGAATACTCACACAGTATTTGATTAGGTTAATATATATAAAAATATCAACTAAGAAAAACTTTTCATGACAGTAAAAAATTACTGACAAAACATAACAAAAATACAGGAATTCAAATATATGACCAGCATTTCTAAAAGCTTGGAGATAAGTTATAGCCCAAAGTTCTAGTATGTGGTGGACATGGACAGTGTCTATAATGCTTACTGGTGGCCAGGTGTCACTTGTGGGACTGAGCTACTGCTATTTCCTTGATCTCCACCTTGTTGACCCAGACAGAATCATGAGCCACAGGATGTAGAAGTCCATTTGCAGAGTGTGCTGATGGAATACATTGCTGCTGTGTACAAGAATAATTGAAAGACTGCAGTTGTAGACCTCTTTTTCTCCTGTGTTTAATTGTTTGCCATATTTGGGGCATTCTTTCCATTCTCATTCATGGAGTTGTGGATTTTGGTCCCTCTCTAGAATATCTGTTAGTAGTCTACGTAGGCTTGGCTTTGTCATCATGAAATTCTTCACTTGTTCTTTGTCATGTAAGTATTTTAATTCTCCATTAAACTAGGAAGAAAGTTTTGCACTTATATCAATCTAGGTTGGAATTTTTTTCTTGCAAGACTTGAAGTACTTTTCTCCATGCTCCTCTTGACATGATGGTTTGTGAAGAGAAACCTGATATTATTCTGATGGGTTTTCCTTTAACTGTGATCTCTTTCTTTTGTCTAGCAGCTTCTAGTATATTTTTCCTGTGCTGAATTTCTGAGATCTTGAGTATTATATGTCTGTGTGTAGTTTGAGTTGGCTTGATGCTATCTGGAGTTCTATATGCTTTGTTAACAGAATATCAGATTGTTTCCCTATATTTGGGAAGTTTTCTGCTATTACTTCTTCCCATATTCTTTTTATATAATTTGTATTAACTCCTTCTTTCTCATTGATACCTATTAGTCTTATATTGTTCATCTTTGCATCATCTTACAGATGTTGAATTATTTTTTCCAGCATCCTAGTTATTTTTAAGAAATCTTTTCTTACCTTTTCACTAGCTGCAATGGTGTCTTCAAGATCTGAAAATCTATTTTCACTTTCATTCAAATGGCTTTGCCAGCTTGTGATTGAGGTTTTAATTTCCTGTTTAGCACTTTGAACCTACTTCATGCATTCTATTTCTTTCCTCTGTTGCTCATTCAAGGATTTCATCATTTTTATATTCTTCTCTATTTTTTAATCAGTGTCTTCTAAGCACTTAGTACTTCTTTCATTACAGTTATCATTTCCCTTTTTACTTCAGAAATTGCTTCTGATCTGATTTCCTCTACACCTTTCTGCAGTTGTTTCTTTACCTTAGATGCTATTTCAGAGATTTCAGGTGTATAATTTCCAATTTCTTCTATTCTATTAACTCCTGCATTTGTTCTGGGTGGGCTTGAACCTGAGAATGCACTTTGTTCCTTCCCTTTGTCATTTTCTATAGCACTGTCTTCTGACCTTTGATTGTAGAGCTTTGGTACAGTTAATACCTTAGCATGATGTCCGGATCTACCAAGTTCAACCTTATCCAGGTGGGTGTGGCTTGGTTCTGGCTGCTGTGCTCTACTTCTTCCTGCTGCAGCCCTTGGAAATGAACCCACGATGCCACTGGCAAGATGTTCTACTCCTGGATCACATGGATGGGTCTTGCCTCTAGCTTCCCTATAGGGAGTTCTGCTGCAGGGTTCCACACCAGGCATGTCTAATGGAGAAACTTACACACACACACACACACATGCACACACACATACACCACACACACCTGGTGGGAGTGTGGGTCCAGCAGGCCCCAATCTGCCTTAATAAAAATCCTGTTAAATCACCATAGATGGAAGCCAATATGGCACTGGCCACTGGAGCCCATGTTCTGTGCTCCGCCTTCCTCTTCACTAGTCAAATTACAACTCCCTACTTCCTTTTCACAATATCCTATTTCCCTGTTCCTGATGTTCTGCTCACTCACTCACTGCCATGTCTTAAACACTGCCCTCTAAAGCCCACCTCCATCCTGGCTCTATATGTCCTTCCTTTCCCTGGCCCTCAGAAGCTCCACATCCTTTTTGTGGTCTCTGTGCTTATGATAAAGACATTTTATCTTTCCTGTCTCTTTATTGCATCAAAAAACCTAACAATCAGAATCTGTTCCATTCTCATTATGGCCACCAGAAAACCCAATTTCACCATGTCCTGATTATGTTGTGATGTGTGTGTTGAACAGGGGAGAAAAATTATGTCTCGAAATGAACTGCAGCTGATAGACATTCTATGCATTCCAATCTAAAAGAGCCAGAGTTAGAATAGAATCTGATGATGCAGAATCAAGAATGGAGGAAATCAAATCTGGACAAGAGACAATTTTATGATAAAGGAATGAAGTAATCCTCTATTTTTCATTGACAGCAGTAAGCCAAACCTAGGTCCACAAGTTCAATATTCTAAAAGATTCTCATATATAATACCTACCTACCCTTTCAAAGGCTCAAGGTCCGATTCCTATCAGGACTCTGATTATAGCATAAAACACTTGGCAGCACTGAAAATTCAACCTTTTCTGAAGTTCTAATATTACTATTAGACCCTGACTTTCAATATATGCCTTCAAGCTTCAGAAAATAAGGGATTTGGCTAGCAAAGAGGCTTTTTTGTCCTCTTGGCTTTAAAATGTTGATTAATAGATACAAACTTATCATTGCTTTCAAGTAAATTAATTATGCTTGTCAGGAGCTGCTCAGTTTCACTATCTTCATGTTTATTTTGCCACATTGTTCAATACCTTCCATATGTGCACCACTTAGTGGGTTACCACTCACCAATATTCTATCCCAGTTGTTACAGTGGGAGAAATAACTGTTTAACAGCCATGTAACTTTAACATGCCAGGAATTATTAAATTTTACTTATCAGTGATATCATCCTTACTGTCTGAATAATCCATAATGAATGACCCAACTTGAAAGAAGAGTCCTTAATATTTCATCCTAAGATCACTTTCTAGACTGATAAAATGTTAGAACTCAAAGATGCATGTCTTCCTTTATTCTTCCAAAAGCAGAGCCTGAGACAAGGATCCTTGTTTAAGCAGTTTCTGGTGAGTGCTCTGGGGAGCAAGAGGGAGAAACAGGATAAGGCTGGGAGCAAAAGGTTCCCCAAGAATATGGTTTCTGCTAGTGACTCACTTCCACCTGATCTCACAGGGAAGTTCTGGAGCTTAAATTGCACCTCAGAATTGCTCTCACCTTGAGATAAGAGTTTAGTCTTATGTTCCCTGTGGCTATCAGCCATTGGTCAGTGTCTGCTCTATAGTAGGATGGGTATATGGAGTGATATGGTGAGGACTGTGTGCCTAGCCTCTCAGGTAGGTAGATCCCATTTTGCTGTGGGGCAGGTTAATAAGCTCTATGTGTCAAATATTGCACTATATCTGAAGAAACCAAAGGTAAGTAGAGCAAGAGTGATTTCTGCCTTCATAGAGATTTCAGTATAGTGTAAGACACAGTCAAATAGTCATACAAAGAAATAAATTGAAGCAATAATTTTACTATAAGATAGGTTCAAGGTATTGGAAAAGAATATATTAGAAAATTTTGACAAGCATGGGAGCTCAGGAAAGCTTCTCTGAGGAAATGACAATTGAGATGTATCTGATAAAAGGAACAGAAGGCAATTTGACAAATGGAAGACTGAAAGTTTTGTAAGGGAAACAGAACCCATGCAAAAGTTCTGGGACTCTAGACCACTAGTTATAAATACAATAAAAACTCTAAGGCTGTTGTATAGCCAAAAAGAGTAAAAGATTAGTCTAGTCAAAATTGCTGCAGCTGATAGATATTATATGCATCCAAAACTAAAAGAGCTAGCATGGGAATAGAATCTGATGATGCAGAATCAAGAATGGAGGAAAATAAGTCTGGACAAGGGACAATTTTCTGAAAAGGAATGAAATGAGCCTTTTATCTTTCAGAGAGAACAGTAAACATCAGATCCACAAATTCAAGACTCTAAAATGTTCTCAGGGGTTAAGGGGTCAGGTAATGCAGAAATTTACTGGCTATATTTTACCTTATTTCTTATCCTTCCATTACTAAATATATAATGAAGAGTAGAAGTTTGGGTAAATTTGGTCAGATTTATGTTTTTAAATGGCACTCTGGCAACAATACAGAGAACCAATTGGATAGAATAGACCTGAGAATACAGGTTAGAAAGCTACTAGAGAGATCCAGAGAGAAAATGTGATTGTGGCAGAAAAGAAATAGCTTTCATAGTTTTGAGACTTAAGAGGTAAAGTATGGAGGAAATAATAGTCTTTCATGTTGTTATAACTTACCGTGTAGTAGGAGGTTAGGGCATGGCAATTTGACTGAATCAGTTGGGCCTGATCTACCAATTCAGAAGCTTTATTAACCACAGATGAGGTTTATTAACCACATAAGAGCAAGTTGAGAACTGCGCAGGTAACAATCTTCTGATATAACATGTCAAACCTGTACCTTATATCATTCTTCTGACCTAATAGTAGTGGTATCACCTAGATCCACTAACACTGAGGAGCATATAAAAGGACAGCAGCAATTGACTTTGGGGTCACCACTCTCTTTTTGTTGTAGTATTCAGTTCTTGCAAAATGCATGTTTTATTTCAAAGTGCTCTTCTTCCTGAGTACTTCTTTTTCACTTCCCTTTTGTTTTTCTCATGTCTTTCCTAAAATTAATAGTAGTCTTTCATAGCCAATAGCTCAATGAAGCATTCACTGATCAGGACAAATAAAAACCTGGAAAACACTCCTGAAACTTACCCCATCTAATAACAAATATCACACCCTGGGTAATCTAAAGAACGAAGATCTATTAGTTCTGGGGGTTGGGAAGCATGGTTCTGGCACCTGTTCAGCATCTTATGAGGACCTTCCTGCTGAGTCATAATTTAGCAGAGAATAGCATGTGGCAAGAGAGAACAATTGTGGCAGAGAGAGCTTGCTTTTACAACAAGCCACTTCTACAGTAATCCATTATTCAGTGAATACATTATTTACTCATGAGAGCAGGGACGTTATGACCCGATTACCTCTTACAGTTCACCCTCCACAAATTCTACTGATACGAGACTTTGGAAATTACATTTCTAACACATGAAATTTGGGAGACAATTCAAACCATTACAGTTAGTTTTAAGCCCACATTCTGGGGAAAGTGTTTTAATATTTTTCATAATTAATGAGGAATTTATATCCCAGAAATACTGTACTTAGTATTTGAAAAAACAACCAGAATGACTAGCTACACTATTGTTCAACACTAACAGGTTCGACAATTGGAATATGGATGTTATAAATGATGCTTCAATGATGCTGCTAATAGTGCTCAATGCATTGGCAAAAAACACTGCACAGTTACCTGCATGATATGTAATAATGATATAACAATAGCAGGAGGCTATACTGTTGCGAGTAACCTGATCATAAGCCTGAAGAGTCTATCAGATTGTGTGTCTAAATATTTTTAGATGTATCTGTTGTCTGATGTTATAAGAAGCGTAATGCAAATAGAACATTGTTTCATCTTCTTACATAGTCTTTCTTGCATAGTGGTTGAAATAACTAACAACTTGGATGTCACTGAATTTACAACATAAGTTAGTGTTGGCCTACATGGCTAACTCAAGGGAGATTCTTGTAGATGAGGGCCCAAGGTTAACAAATGTAGTTGTATAGGAATCAGCAACAATAGCAGGCAGCATGAGGCAGAGCAAAGAGCCACCTGCGTCTTCATTGTATACTTCTTACACAGGTCATCTCATGTTTGTATACTTACACAGTGCTGGAAACCAGAAAAATGTGTTTTTACATGTGCTAGGTCATGACTACATAACTATATCCACTGTGTGTCTGTACTAGACAAGTGGGAGCATACCCCCAGGGGTTCTTAGATACACTTGGCCTTTGTAACTGTCAGAAAGTTTCCCCACATTAGGTCACTTTCTTTCCTGTCTACTTATTGTCAACTTTTTGTATCTTTGTGATATTTTGATCCAAGCCTTTCCTTCGCTGTAATACTCTGTTTAAAACCAATACCATGAACTGGTTCATCATGAAGAGAAGTTCTGTGTCTGCAAACAATGGGGGAAAGCTTTTATTTGTTCCTGAACATTTCCACAGTATGAAAGAATTTACACTAAAGAACGCTTCTGAGTGCACGATGTCAAAAATTTGTCATTTCTTATAATGCCATTCAAATCCACAAGAACATTCATACTGGAGAGAACCATATGCATGTAAGCAATGTGGGAAAACCTCCATTCATTCCAGTGCTCTATGATTTCATGAAAGTCCCAATGTGTGTATGCAATATGGTTTAAAATATCTTGAAGTCATAACATACTTCTTTGTAATCAGGCTAATGTTAGACCAGAAAACATCTAATAATTATAAATTATCAGTTATTCCTTCCTAAATATCTGCTTACAAATTGTTCACTGTCTCTGTTATCAACCCTTAATAAAACTCAGGATCATAAAGCATTGTTAGAAAATTAAAATATGCTCATATTTAGTGTAAAGGTAATTATTTTATGCTAAAAGAAATCAAATCATTACCATTATGATATTAATCTAATTTTTACCATTAAGATAGTTTCGTCTTTTCATTTGCAATTTTGTATCAAAATAATTATAAATAAATCTGTGGAGCTTAAATTTTAATTACTAAATGATTCCTAAATTGGAATGATAAGAATTGAGTGATAAAGATCTCACAGTAAGTTCTGGCTCCAGCAAAACCCTTGAAATTCTGAAAGGAGGACAGTGGAGTTTGAAGAAATGAAGACGAGAGTCAAGATTCAGAAAGCTGAGTGGAGCCCACTCTCCTGTTGAAAGAAAAGACTGCCCAACAACTGCAGCTCATTTATTTATATAATCAGTAGAAAACTAATTTCACATGAAGCCACACTCATGCCAGGAGAAAGGACTTCTCAACAACCTCAGTGTGTTTACTCGTATAATCAGCATAAGATGCTGTTTACAGAGAATTTTAAGAGTCGGGGAATAAGATCTGGAATATCTGCTCTCAGTAAAACATTATGCTTTGGTAGTTACACGGAGAACAAGAGAAGAGTTGTCTATAATATCTCAGGAAAAAGGAAAAAACACTTTGTGCGTCATCTCCATGAGCTACCACACTTCTCATGGTGTCCTGCCAAACTCATGAGAAGCAGTGTCCTTGTCCTAGATAACAGAGGTACAGACTGCTTTGTTCCCTCCCAACACATTTTTTGGAAACTGACTGATAAATACTTTCTGGTTTCAAATGAATTGTTTATAGATTTTCTTAGTCTTACAGACAGAGGTTATGAAGCTTAAAGGTTCTGATGAACCCCTATTACTGGAACTCTTCATTTTTGCATTACCACTGAATATGAAAAAGAGTTTAATGAGTACTCAAGGAGAATGAAGACACAGTGTGAAAAGAAATCAAATAGAAAAGTTTTCAAAAGGAAGCAAACATGATAAGAATTAAGTGATAAAGATCTCACAGTAAGTTAGTGCTCACTGCAGTATATATTTGGCTCTAAGTGTAAAAAGTAATTTTTTATTTTAAAATTTTAAAAATGTAACTTATATTATTTAAATTGCCTTTTATATTGGAGACATAATTTTTAATGGAAAGGTAAGGTAAGCTATCATATTGAGCATATAACTCCTGCTTGCACCACCATGTACCTGGCTACTCTGAAGTGTCAAAACAATTAAATGAGGCTCTAGAAAAATCAGAACTAATGTCTTAGATAACTGCAGAGATGCTGTCCACAATAAAAACTGTGCTTAGTGATTCTAGAGCAGATGCAGACAACAAAAATTAAAAAGAGGAAATTAAAAATTTATGGAAGCTGTGAGAGTTCAGCATAGGAAAGAAATGGAGTCCATAATGCAGATTCAAACAAATATCCGGAACAAAAATTCCATTGAAGATAATCATATGAGATTAAGCCACCATGAGCACAGGATCTCAGATATAGAAGACAAATTTGCGAGGCTGGGGAGACAGCTCAGTCGAATAAGTGCCTCCCTGGCAAGCTCAAGGGCCTGAGTTCAATCCCTGGTTTCACCCCCCCCCCAAAAAAGACAAATTTGCTTTTAGTAATCATGTAAAGAAATATTTCTTAAAAATAGGAAAGGACCATGAGAAATCAGTACAGCAGCTGCTAATCATGCCAAGAAGAATAATTTAAAATTGATTGGGGTTGATGAAAAAGCAGGGAATAGGGAGCCAGCCAGGTAGCTCAGAGGAATAAAGTGCCTGCTTAGGCAGAATGCAGCAGCTAGGGTTCAATTCCTGGCACAACATGCTGGCCTCATCCCTAAGGCATGCTGAGATGGCATTTGAGACTGGGTGTGGTGTCTATAATCCCAGTGCTTGGGAGGCTGAAAATAGGAGAATCACTAAGAGTCCAAACTACATAGTGATACTCTGTAGACCCTGTACTAAATACTTAAAAAAGCAAGGAATAGCACAAATAATATTCAAAAATAAAAACTTCACAGGCAACATAGTAGAAAACTTCCCTGAGGGAAATAATTTGACAGTCAAGTGAGGCATATGGAATTCCAATTAACCATAATTCCAAAAAAAATCTATATCCAGGCATATCATAATCAAGATTCCATAAATTCAGCACAGGAATAGAATTTAAAAGGCTGTTAGGGAAAAGAAACAAATCAACTATAAAGAAAAGGCCATCAGAATAACAGATGATTTTTCAACACAAACTTTAAAGTCAAGGAGAATTTGGTGTGAAGTACTCCAAATTTAAAGGAAAAAAAAAACTTTCAAACAAGATTGATGTATGCTGCAAAAGTGTCTTTCAAGACCAATGGAGAATTAAGATACTTATGTGACAAAGAACATCAGAGGAAATTTATGACTATGAAAATAATACACCAAAATGTTTTGAAGGACATTCTAGAAAGAGATAGGAAGAACTCCATGAACCCCAACAGAAGAAATCCTCTAGGCAAGGCAAACACTTAAATATATGGAGGGGAAAAAGAGGTGAAACCAATAACAGAAAAATAACATAACAATGATAAGTCAATACATATCTCTTTTAATCATCAACATTAATGACCTTGATTCACCAATTGAAAAACACAGACTTGCAGTATAAGAAAAGAAGCAAGATCCATCAACAGAAAGAAACTCATAGACTGAAAATCAAGGATAAAGAATAGGGGCTGGAGAGATAGATAGCTCACTATCAGTAGAATAAGCACCTGCCTGGCAAGCACAAGGCCCTGAGCTGAACCACCAAAAGAAAAAGAAACATGGACAGAAAATAATACTCCATGTGACAGGAATCCAGAAAAAAGCAAAGTAGCTATTTATTTTATATACAAAGTGAATTTCAAGCCAGGACTGTTTAAGGAAAAAATAACATCATTACATCCTTGTAAAGGGAACAATCCAAGAGGAAGAAAAATGTATACGTAAAAAAATATCAGTGTGCACAAATATATAAAACAATATTAATGGGCATGAAAAATCAAATGAGCTCTAACACAATTGTATTGGGAAATTTAAAAACCCCATTTTCATAAAACAACAGATCGACTAGACAAAAAATTGATAATGAAATACTAGAGCTGTACTAACTTTAGAAAAATGAACTTAGGAAATGTATATAGAGTACTCTGTCAAACAACATGAGAATACATATACTTCTGAGCTGCACATGGGAACTTCACCAAAGTGTACCACATACTAGCCCATAGAATATTCTTAAGTAAATGCAAAGTAATAAAAAATATTAGATGTACATTATCAGACCATATCAAAATTAAATTGGAAATTTATGGAAAAAGAAATGACAAGAATTTCATAAACACACGGAATTTAAATAACACCCTCTCGAATAATCACTGAGTTACAGATGAAGGTAAAAGAGAAATAATACAGTGTCTACAATTAGTTGACAATGACAATAAAATATACCAGAACTTATAAGACACAATGAAAGCAGTTTTAAAAGGGAATTTTATAGAAGTGTCTTAAATAAACTACATAATGTAAAACCTCAAAATTCTAGAGAAAAAAGAGAGCAGGATAAGCCAAAATCTCACACATATTAGAAAATTATAAAGATCAGAGAAGATGTTAATACATTAGACACTGAAACAATACAATGAATCAAAGATTTGGCTTTTTGAAAGAGTAAATAAAATAGACAAAACTTTAGCACACTTTATCAAAAAAAAAAAAAAAAGGAAGAAAAGACTTTAATCCATACAATTAGGAATGAAAAGAGTAAAATCAAAATACACTGCAGAATTCCAGAGTATCATCCATAGCTACCTCAAAAACTTGTATTCTAGGGACTGGAGAGATAGCTCAGTAGAATAAGTGCTTGCCTGACAAGCACAAGGGCCTGGGTTCAATCCCCGGTCCTGCCAAAAAAAACAGAAACTTGTTCTCTAATATGATTGACAGTGTAGAAGAAATTCCTAGATGAATACAAATTACCAGAGCTTAATCAAGAAGATATAAAATTTTTATTTATTTATTTATTTATTTATTTTATTGAAGAACAAATAGCAATGAGACAGATTCAAGACAAATTAAAAGGACAGATTCATCATTACATTGCAAAATGTTTATATAATGTTTTGGTGTCGTATAAGGTGCATACATGATATTATACTTACAGGCATTATTATAGCAGATGTCTCTAATCAGTGAATAAAGAGAGTGCAGCTATATACCTATCTCTACAGCTGATTTATATCACAAATTCGACAATTAACACCCTCTAACTTGTTGTCTGCCCAGTGTCTGTCCATATTACTAGAAGCCAGCATATCTTGTCCAACCACTATTAGTGAAAATCTTGCTTCTCATAGAATTATGCAGAAGCACGGCATATTTATCCTAACTGTACTATATATATACACTTATCATGATTCTTCCTTTGTATCCCCCCTTTTTTTTTGTCTAGACCTGTCAGAAATGGACACTCCATTGTCATTAAACCAATTTAGGTGCCTGAACTTGGCAACACATTCCAACAGAGTCCAGCATTCCACATTAGCAGTGAGTTACCTGAAGAAGTTGTGACCATAGCCATTTACAGCTGAATTTATTATTATGGCCCCACATTATATACCTCACTTTTATACTTTTCTGCTGGATGGCTAAGACCAAGATGGATCAAGACCTATATACCAAAAGATGTAGCTTTTCTTTTTGATGAGGTCGGTGAAGGCCCCTCAGGGTTTCTCTTGTAATCCTGCACCTTACTCTGTAGATCCTTTGTCGGTGTCATCCATGCAGATGAGTCACGGCCAATGCTTGAACAGTTTGCTCTCTATGAGAGCCTCAGAGAAAGTTTTCTATCCATGTGACTTTCCCCAGGCACACTATACATCATTAATCTCTTTCCTCTATAGCTCCATAATCTCCTTGATCAGAAAATTTGGGACATAACTGAGTTTCATGATGTTACAGTACAGGTTTTCCTATGCCCTAAGTCTTTGCTAAATTTGAAAGGCTAGGGCCAAAATATTGGTTGGCCTTCCGGCTGTTCTATTTCTCCAATTTTGATCTGTGAACTTAGATGGTTAACCATCCAGAAGAAAAGTTGCTTAGTGCATGCAGCATATGCTGTTCAGTTTGCCCTAACTATCTGACTCAATTGTCTTTAGTTGTTGTTGTACATTTCTATTTGTATTTCATCTTTTGACTTCTTATACTAGGGAGACTATATGATATTTGCACATATGTGTCTGGTTTATTTCACTTATGAGTATATGTTCAAGTGGCATCCACTTCATTATAAATGCTTCATGTTTATCATTCTTTATACCTGAGTAATACTCCATTATATAGAAATACCACATCTTTTTCAACCATTCCTCATGTGATGGACATCTGTGTTGTTTCCAAGAGTTTGCTATCACAAATTGTGCTGCCATAAACATAGGTACACATATATCACTATGATATAATGTTTTCAGTTCCTCTGGGAAAATTCCAGTAGGGGGATAGCTGGCTTGAATGGGATTTCCAGTCCTACTCTTTTGAGGAGTCTCCACATTTATCTCCACAATGGTTGTACCAGTCTACATTACCACCAGCAGTGGAGAAGTGTTCCCTTTTCCCCACAACCTCTCCAACATTTGTTGGTGGTTAATTTCCTTATGATAGCCATTCTTTCTGGAGTGAGATGGTATCTCGGTGTTGTTTTTATTTGCTTTCATGGATGACTAGTGATGTGGAGCATTTTTACATATATTTATTCGCTTCTTTAATTTTGTCCTCTGAGAAGTGTGTATTCATCTCAGACACCCATATCAGAATTGGGTCTTTTGAGGGCCCTGTTATATCTTAGTTCTTTATATATTCTAGACAGCGGACCTTTGTCTGATTGCTTACTAGTTAGGATGTTTTCAAAATTTGTGGTTTGCTTTTCACTTTGTTGACAATTTTTGTTGACATGAAGAAATTCTTCAAGAAGAGTTGATCCCAGTTGTTGATTCTTTCAAGTGTTTCCCGTGCAAATATATGTTTGTTCATAAACTCTTTACCTACCCCTATGTCTTCAAGAGTTCCTCCTAGTTTCTCTTCCAGGAAATTGAGTGTTTCTGTTTTAATGTTTAGATCTTTAATCCATTTTGACTTTAGCTTAGTGCATAGTGATAGAGCTGGGTCAAGTTTTAGTTTTTGGCAAGTAGAAACCAGGTTTTCCAGCACCATATGTTAAAGAGGCTATTTTTCTTTCAGTGAAATTGTTTGGCCCCTTTGTTGAACAACAGATGGCTGAGTGTGATCCTAGGTGCATCTGTGTCTTCTAATCCATTCCATTGATCCTCAGGACTATTTCATTGCCAATACCATGTTGATTTTATCAAAGAGGATTTGTAGTATAATTTCAAGTCAGGAATTGTGATGCCTCCTGCCTTCTCTTTATTGGCCAAGATTGCCTTTGCTGTTCTAGGTCGTTTGTGCTTCCAAAAAAATTTTAGGAACGATTTCTCTATGTCTGGGAGGTATGTTGGTGGCAGTTTGATAGGGATTGCACTAAATCTATACAGGAATTTTGGGAGTATGGCCATCTTCATGATGTTGGTTCTTCCTATCTTGGAGCATGGAATATCTCTTCATTTTCTGAAATCCTCTATGATCTGTTTTCTTAGGGTGCTGTAATTTTCTGTGAAAAGATCTTTGACTTCCTTGGTTAAGTGAATTCCAAGGTATTTCATTTTCTGTGGTGCTATAGTAAAAGGCATAGTTTCTATTGTTTCCCTTTCAGTGTGCTTGTTATCTGTGTAGAGGAACGCTATTGATTTTTGAGTATTGACTTTGTATCCTGCTATGCTACTGAATTTCTGGGTCTTCCCCAAAAATTTTCTTTTCAAATAACTTAACTTCTTCTTTACCTATTGTTAATCCTTTTATTTCTCTCTCTTTTCTAATGGTTGTTGCTAATGATTCCAAGACTATATTGAATAGGAGGGGTGATAGAGGACATCCTTTTCTAGTACCTGATTTAAGAGTAAAAGATTTCAGTTTTTCCCCATTTAGGATTATATTAGTTTTTGGGTTGTCATAGATGGCTTTTATCAAGTTAAATAGAGTCCATCTATTCCAATTTTCTGTAGGACCTTGAACATGAATGAGTGTTGAGCTTTGTCAAAAGCTTTCTTTGCATCAATTGAGACGATCATGTGGTTTTTTAGATTTCAGTGTATTAATATAGTGTATTACATTTATAGATTTTTGAATATTGAACCATCCTTGCATCCCTAGGATGAATCCTACCTGGGCATGGTGTACAATCTTCTTGATGGTTTGCTGTATTCTATTTGCTAGTATCTTATTCAGTATTTTTATGTCTATATTCATGTGGGGAGATTGGCCTGCAGTTCTCCTTTTTGGTTGTGTCTTTCCCTGGTTTTGAAATCAGTATAATACTTGCTTCCAGAAATGATTTTCGGAGGTCTCTTCATTTTCAATTTCTTTGAAGAGTTTGTGGACTGTAGGGATTATATCTTCTATAAAGTTCTTGTAGAATTCAGCTGTGAATCCATCAGGACCTGGACTTTTCTATATCGGTAGGCTTTTTATTATGTTTCATATTTCGTTGTCTGTTATTGGCTTACTGAGAGTTGTTATATCTTCTTGGTTCAGTTTTGGTAATTTGTACCTTTCGAGGAATCTGTCCATTTCTTCTGTGTCTTCTATTCTGTGGGCATAAAGATTCTCAAAGTAACTATTTATAATCTTCTGAATTTCCGCTGGATCTGTGATGATTTCACCCATTCCATTCCTTATTGCATCGAATTTTTTCTTTCCTCTTTTTGATGAGGTTGGCTGAAGCCTTATCAACTTTATTTAGTCTTTCAAGGAACCAACTTTGTGATTTGTGGATTCTTTGGACTGTTTTCTTCATCTCAATTGAATTAATTTCTGCTCTAACCTTTATGATTTCTTCCCGTCTTTGTGCTCTGGGTTTCATTTGCTCTTCTTTTTCTAGCTGTCTGAGGTGCAACATTAGGGTATTTATTTGTTCCCATTCTGTTTTCCTAATGTGTGAGTTCATAGCTATGATTTTCCCGCTAAGAACTGCTTTCATCGCATCCCATAAATTCTGGTTAGTTGTGCTTGAATTTTTGTTCAATTGTAGATATTGTTGAATTTCTTGTTTAATTTCTTCTGTGAGCCATTGATTGCTGAGTAGGGTGTTGTTTAACTTCCATGAATTTAGCAGTGTTTTCTGGTTTCTTTTGTCATTTATTTCCACTCTCATTGCACTGTGGTCAGATAATATACATGGGATAATTTTTATTTTCTTGCATATACTTACGAATAACCTCTGGACTAGTATGTGGTCAATTTTGGAAAATGCCCCATATGCAGCTGCAAAAATGTGTATTCAGCTGTGGTTGGGTGGAACACTCTCTATATGTCCAACAGGTCCATTCGTTCCAACGTCTGGTTCAATTCTACTACTTCTTTGTTAATTTTTTGTCTGGTTGATCTATCTTTTTGAGATAAGAGGATATTAAGGTTTCCTGTTAAGATTGTGGTCTTAAATATTAGGTTTTTCATGTTCATTAAGATTTGTCTTGCATAGTTGGGTGCTCCTGTGCTTGGTGCTTAGATATTTATGAGTGTTACCTCTTGTTCTTGAATGTTTCCCCTAACCAATGTATAATGGTCTTCTCTGAGTCGTTTGATCATTCTTGGTTTGAAGTTGAGACTGTCTGAGAACAGCAGTGATACTCCTGCTTTTTTCTGAGGTGCTGGGCATGTAGTATTTTTTTTCTATCCTTTGACTTGGAGCCTTTGAATGTCCTTTTGAGTTAAGTGTGTTTCTTGTATACAGAATATTGTTGGATTTTGTTTCCTAATCTACTGTGTCAGTCTGTTTCTCTTATTTTGTGTATTGAGTCTGTTTACATTGATGGTTATAATTGAAATGTGTTGACTTATGTTTGTCATGATATTTATCTGGTGTTGTTTAGTCCTTTGTATCATGTGTTTAATTGTCTGTCCTGTTAGTGGGTTCCTTCTGTTCTTATTCATGGAGTTCTGGTCATTGTGGTCTCTCTCTAGAACCTCTTTCAGCAGCCTGTGAAGGGATGGCTTTGTCATCCTGAAATTCTTTAGTTGTTCTTTGTCGTGGAAGTATTTCACTTCTCCATCAAACTTGAAAGACAGTTTTGCAGGGTATAATAGTCTGGGCTGGAATTTGTTTTCGTGTAGGACTTGAAGAACTCTGCTCCATGCTCTCCTAACCTTTATGGTTTGTGTAGAGAAGTCGGCTGTAATTCTGATGGGTTTTCCTTTGAATGTGATCTGCTTCTTCTCTCTAGCA
>PVKA01021252.1:0-38993 GCA_004027165.1 Ctenomys sociabilis | reverse complement strand
AACTTGAGATCTTCCTATCCCAGCCTCCCTGCCAGTTGTATGAAAAAAAAATCACTTTCTTGTTTATTCGCTTGTTTGGCAGAAAGCTGGGGATTGAACTCAGGCCCTTGAGCTTGCCAGGGAAGCACTTATTCCACTGAGCCATCTCTCCAACCCTGTTTGTATTTTTCAAAAAAGGGTCTTGGGGCTGGGGGAGATGGCTCAGGGGAATAAGTGCTTCCCTGGCAAGTACAAGTACCTGAGTTCAATCCCCAGTTCTGCCAAAAAGAAATAGAGTCTCATTATAGTGAGACATAGTGAGTCCAAAGACCACCCTGAACCTGTCTAAAAAGAACAAATAAACCAGATGTGGTGGCTCAGGCCTACAGGCCCAGCACTTGGGAGGCTGAGGCAAGAGGATCATTGTGAGTTCAAGACCAGCCTGAGACACAAAGTGAGCTTAGGTCTAGCCAGCCTAAGCTGCATAGTGAGCCCCTGTCTTCAAAAGACAAAATAAAAATAATAAATATAATTCCAGGATGTCCATTGTTTTATACCTTATTGTCTCACTAGGTGCTTTTTTTTGTTTTGTGGCAGTTCTGGGAACTGAACTTAGTACCTTTGTACTAAGCTACATCTTCAGCATTTTTTCTTTCTTTCTTTTATTTTTATTTTTATTTTTTGGCAGAGCCGGGGATTGAACTCAGGCCCTTGTGCTTGCCAGGGAAGCGCTTATTCTACTGAGCCATCTTCCCAGCCCCTTTATTTTATTTTTTGGCATGAGCTTGCCAAATCACTAAGTTACCAAGGCTGGGCTAAAACTTGCGATCTTGGGCCAGGGAGATGGCTCAGTGGAATAAGCGCTTCCCTGGCAGGGTCTTTCTATGATTTCAGGCTAACCTTCAACTTACTTTTAACCCAGACTGGTCTTGAACTCACAATTCTCTGCCCCAGCCTCCCAAGTCCTGGGTTTACAGGTGTGTGCCACCACACCCAACCTATTTTTTGGTGAATTTATATTATGCAACAATCACCACTTTAATTTAAAAACATTTGTAACACACCCAAAAGAGTATCTCATTTCCAGGGCTTGCATTCCCAATCAATCACTAATCTATTGTCCATCTCTGTAGATGTCTATTTTCTGGACACTTCATATAAATAGAATCATATGGGCTGGTGAGATAGCTCAGTGGACTCAAGTGCCTGCTTAGGCAAGCGCAGGCAAGTGCAGTCACTGAGCTTTGATCCCTGGCATCACATGCCATGCCAGGTGGGTTGAGCCAGGCACAGAGTCTGGGCATAGTGGTACATACCTGTCATCCCAGTAATTTCAGCCCAGGGAGGCTGAAAGGAGGAGGATCACTATGAGTCTGAGTTGTGCAGTGAGACCCTGTAACAACCAAATACATGCATATATACATACATACATACATACATACATACATACATACATACATAGAATCATTCACCATGCCTTTTATGTCTGGCTTCTTTCATTGAGAATAATGTTTTTGAAGTCTACAGGATCAATGACTACTTCATTCCTTTTTATTTATTTATTTATTTATTTATTTTTTGTCTTTTTGAGACAGGGTCTCACTATGCAGTTCAGGCTGGCCTTAAGCTTACTTTGTAGCTCAGGCTGGTCTCGAACTCACAACAATCCTCCTGCCTCAGCCTCCCGAGTGCTGGGATTACAGGCCTGCGCCACCACGCCCAGCTTTCATTCCTTTTTATTGCCAAATAGTATTCTACAATATGGATATACTAGATTTTGCTTATCCAGTCACCAAACAATAACATTTGGCTTGTTTGTACATCTGTGCTACTATGAATACGTTGCTATGAACATTCTCATACCAATGCTTCTGGAGCCACATGTCTTCATCTCTCTTGGGCATATACCTAGAAATGAAATTGCAGGGTCACATGGTAAGTTTACGTTAAGAAGCTGACAAGCTGCTGCCTAAAGTGCCGCACCGTTTCACATTCCCACGGTGATGTCTACATGAGAGCTTTCCCTTTGGGGCTGGGCGTGTGGCACTGCGCCCCGTCCTCAGCATGCAGGGCAGGAGCAGCACCCTGTTTCTGAAAGCGCTGGTCCCGCCACATGCTCAGCACGTGCTATTGCCTGTTTATTGATTATGACCACTCTAGTGGGTTTGAAGCGGTAGCTCATTGTGGTTTTGTTTTTCTGATGACTAGTGACATCTTTTCACGTACTTATGGGTCATTCGGTGAAATGCCTATTCAGTTCTTTTGCTCATTTTTAAAATGGCCTATTGCCTTATTATTATTAAGTGGTAAGTCATTTATATGTTGTGGATACATATAATCAGCAATGTGATTTATAAATGTTTTCTCAAGCTGGGTGAGCTGTAATCCTAGTGCTCAGGAGACTGAGGCAGGAGGATTACTGTGAGCTCAAGGCCAAGGGCTACAGAATAAATTCAAGCCAGCTTGGACTACACAGTAAGACTTTGTCTCAAAATAGCAATAAGTAAAATTTAAAAATAATACACATTTTTTATCCTAGCCTGTTCTGTTATTAATCTTTTGTTGTTGTTTGTTTTTTGTACTGGGTATTGAACTCAGGACCTTGCACTTGCCAGGCGGATGCTTATATCATTAAGCTATCTCCCTGGCCCTGTTTTTGTTTCTTTTTTCTTTTTTTAATGTATTTGGTTGTTATAGGGTCTCACTATGCAGCTCAGACCCATAGTGATCCTCTTGCTTTCAGCTTCCGCAGTGCTGGGATTATAGGCGTACACCACTATGCCCTGACTCTGTGGCTGACTCAGCATGTGGGGGGTGGAAGGGGGAGGGTGGGGTGTCTGGCACAGCATGTGGTGCTGGGGATTGAATCTCAGGGTCTGCCTTGCGTAAGCAGGCGCTTTAGCCTGTTGAGCTATCTTACCTGCTCTTTCTTTTTACGGGGTTGGTTTTTTGAGACAAGGTCTTACTCACTATGTAGACCTGGTCCTAAACTCCCTGTGTAACCCAGGCTGCTCTGAAACTCATGGTGATCCTCCTACCTCAGCCTCCTGTATACTGGGATTATAGGCCTGTATCACCACACCCAGCCTAATGGTGTTTTTTAGGGGCTGGGGAGATGGCTCAGTGGAATAAGTGCTTCCCTGGCAAGCAAAAGGGCCTGAGTTCAATCCCCGGTTCCGCAAAAAAACAATTAAAAAAAATAATAATAATTCTAATGGTGTTTTTTAAATTTTATTTATTTATTTTGGCGGAACTGGGGATTGAACTCAGACCCTCGCACTTGCCAGGGAAGTGTTTATTCTGCTCAGTCATCTCTCCAGGCCCTAATGGTGTTTTTTAAACTGAAAAGTTTTCAGTCTTTATGAAATCTAATTTACCTTTTTTTTTTATTCTATTACTTGTGCTTCTGATGTTATTCTTAAAATGTACATGTCAAATAAATAAATAAATAAATAAAATAAAATGTACATGTCCAATCCAAAGTCATGGAGATCTATTCCTGTGTTTTCTTCTATGGTAGTTTTAGCTCTTACCTTGGTGCTATCTCATTTTGAATTCATTTTTGCATATGGCGTAAGGGTCTTATACTCATTCTTCTTTTGCCTGTGGATATCCAATTGTTCCAGAGCCATATGTTAAAATCACTATCTTTTTTTCTCTGAATTACCTTGGCGTCTTTGTCAAAAATCAATTTGTCATAAAGATAAGGATTTGTTGCTGGTCACTCAGTTCTGTTCCATTGATTTGTATGACTAACCCTATGACCACCCTGTCTTGATTACTGTCCTGGTTTCCATTTTTTTCTGTTTATTCATACACTTATCTTTAATTTGTTTAACTTGAAAAATATATCATTCCCAAATTGATATTAGCCCTTGGCAAGAACGTAATTGAGGCTTCCCAAAATCAAACCATCAAGGCCTCTTCTGTGAATAACACTGCAAAGCCATTAAAGGGACTACAACCATATTCTTATTTAAACAAATGCCCAAGGGGATCAGGAAAGGAACAGACATCTACCCTTGCCACAATAATCCGATTTACTGATTCCCAGGGAGGAGAGAAGACACACTGCTAATTAGGAGGCAGTTAAGGAATTATTTCCTTGCTCATTATGGCTTTAGAACATACTAGGCCGAAGATGTAATGTCTGTCTTTGAGCTATGGGTATGAAAGTATTTTATTTCAGGAATATTGAATATAGAAGAGTAGGCCTTAATAGAGAGCTCTCACCTGCCTTGAGGGGTGATACGCAAAATGCCAACTGCTTTCCTCTATTTTTAATTAATTAATTAATTTTTATGTATTTAGTACAGGGTCTACAGGGTCTCTTACTACGCAGATTGGACTCATAGTGTTTCTCCTGTTTTTCAGTCTCCCAAGGGCTGGGATTACAGGCGTGCTACCACGCCCAGTCTCAGTTCCTGTCTCAGGGTGTTCCAGGGGCGGGGCTGGTACAGCACACAGGGGATTGAACCCCGGCTGCTGCACTCTGCCTGAGCAGGTGCTTTAGTTCACTGAGCTATCTGGTGGCCCCCTCTTTCCTCTAAGAGTGATCTTTCCGCTACTGACTAACTTGACAATGTCTCAAGACAGAACTCTAGAAGCACTAAGGAACTGAACAGGGAAAGTGAAAAGCGCCAGGAACATGGGCTCCACCCTGGTGGAGAAGGAAAGAATTTTCTGAAAGTGAAAAATCCTGCCAGGGTTGGGCTTATGAGCAATACAGCCCAGGATGTAGAATAAAAGGACAGGAGGATGCCATTTTATAGGCTTTATTTTATCTTATTTTATTGAGCCAGGGTCTCTCTTTGTAGTGCACAATAACCTTGAATTCATGTGGTTCCTCCTACCTCAGCTTCCCAAGTGCTGGGATTATAGGCACGTGCTACCACATCTGGTTTAGCTTTTTTTTTTTTTTTTTTTTTTTTTTTTTTTTTTTTTTTTTTTCTTTTCTTTTGTATTGGGAATCAAACTTAGGACCTTGGACTTACAAGGCAGGTACCTGTGCTGCTGAGCTATATCACCCACTTCTAGCACTTGACTTTTTTTTTTTGTCTGTCTTTTTGAGACAGGGTCTCACACTATACAGTTCAGGTTAGCCATAAGTGTACTTTTTAATCCAGGCTGGTCTCAAACTTGCAGTGATCCTCCTGCCTCAGCCTCTTGAGTGCTGGAATTATAGGCATGAGCCACTATGCCTGGCTTTAGCATTTGATTATTTTTCTTTTGTGGTACCCAGGACTGAACTTAGGACTTTGTGCTTGTCAGGCAAGCAAGTGCTTATTCTACTGAGCTATTTCCCTGGCCAAGCCATTAACTAGTTGTAAAAATTACATTTGTGGACTATAAACCTTCACCATCCTCTTCCCTTTCTTGGCAGTATTGGGGATCCTGTCAGTGGATAGGGTCCAAGGAGGTTCCTCCAAAGAGTAGATGGGGACCTCAACTTGGCCTGCCAAATAGGGCCTTGACTCTTTTTTTTTTTCTTTGTATAACCGGGGATTGAACTCAGGCCCTTGTGCTTGCCAGGGAAGCTCTTATTCCACTGAACCATCTCCCTGGCCCTGGGGCTTGACTCTTACTGTGGAAGAAGAACTTCAGGATGAGTCCATGTGCAGCCCACACAGAACAAGAAAGTAAAGCATGGGAAAGGACCACAGCTTCGCAGCTGGAGAGGCTAGCTGCCAGAAGAGCCACAGGCTGGCCTGCTCACAGGCAAGGACCACCTCAAACTACCTTCAAGACACAGGGACCCTCATGGGGCTACAAAACCAGAACTAAGCCAGTGAGGGATCAGTGCCTGGCCCACCTCAGGGAATTCATCAGAACCGGCCCCTGCTGCTATGGTACTCAAGTGAACAGCAGGCCTACAGGCAGAGCTGAGCGGGCACCGACCCAAACTTTTAACCTAATCAGGGATGCAAAACATGAGTTTGTCTCCTTCCTACCTTTTTTTCTTCTACCCTACCTCAACCCAACCCAGCCCAGGGGTGCTCTAGTACTGAGCTGAATGCCAGCCTTCCTCGTTTTGGACTTTTTGAGACTGAGTTTCATTACACCACGGTTCAGGCTGGCCTTGAACTCTCAGTAAGTGATAAACCTCAGAAGTAGCTGGGATTATAGACAGGCCTGACCATGGCCAGCACAATCCTTCTCTAAAGTACAATACCTTTCATTAACATAAGTCACGGCACCCCAGGCTCAGGTGATTGTCTTAAGGAGAATAAAAAGGCAATGTGATGAAAGGGTTGGGAGCTTCTGGGGCCCAGGACCCCGCGAGGTACCTCTCCTGTTTCTATTGGTGAGCAGCAGTATGAAATGTGATCCCCTGCAGGACTAGAACCTTAAAAATGGTGAACTGGTTTCTGATTGAACAGCTCAGGAGAGGCATAAGACCTCTAGAGGCATAAAGTTTCTATTTCTTTGTTTAAGTGAGATGAAATTTACCTCTGAAGGGGGAATTGGGAAGAGGTAAACCTCCTTGAAATATTTTTAAATGTAGTCATTTACTTACAGATACTTCACTATAGGCCACACATCCTTTATTGCATGTTTATTTGTTTTCAGTAAGTCACCCGAACCCCTGTTAAATGAAGGGGTGGGGGAATGCACTCAATAAATCTTGGTTGCATGGATGAATTGCAAGAGCCAGATGGCAAGAGCCGTAAGTGAGCAGGGATTTTTCCATGAGGCTGCAGGAATAATGATCTGGGAGTGGCTGTGGAAAGCTAGAAGGCACTGCCCCACCTCACCGCTCTGTGGTTGTGGAGTGGCAGCCTCCTGAGACAGTACGGGTCCTTCATGAGGCAGGAACTGGGCAGGGGACTCTGAAGGGGCTGACGGTACTGTAGGAGGTTGGGGAAGCTGGGAGTTTGGATCAGGGAAGGAGACTGCAGAAGGCACCTGAATGATGATGAAACCGGGGCTTCCATTCAGACAGTAGCTGAGGATTAACCAGGATATGGGGTATGCTCCGATTAGCATTTATTTACTTATTTATTTATTGACAATGTGTTCCTATGTAGTTTAGGCTGACCTTAAATTTACTATGTAGCCCAATCTGGCCTTAGATTCCGGGCAAGACTCCTGCTTCAGCCTCCTGAGTGCTGGCACTACCAGTGTGTGCCATGATGGCTGGCCAGGATTAATTTTTAAACGCTTCTCCAAACCAGTGCTACTGAAATTTGATTATGCTAATTCTAGTAATCATCAAATAGCTTCTATTTTTAGAACCTACTTTATGAACATGGTCTCATGTCATCCTCACAATCATGCAAAGTATTATCCTCTTTTGCAGAAGAGAAAACTGAGGCTTAGAGAAAGGAAGTAATTTGCTCAGGACCACACAGCTGAGTCTCCTAAGTATTACTGAGACCCAGGGCTATATTTCTTCAAAGGCCAGGCCATACCCTGGCTGCCTTGTCTGTCATAAGTGGGACATGGGTGGTGCTGGCAGCACTGGGGGAGACCCTGAAAGCCTGAGAGTCCCCAGCTGGCGCCTGTGCCCCGCTGTGCTTCTGGATCCCAGTGCTTGCATGGCCTCAAGCCCCCATGGACTCCACCCTACTGTCCAGGACCAGCTGGGGACCCAGAAACCTAAGCAGGCTCAGCACATGTCTGCTGCCTCCTGGGAAGCTGATCCTGGGGCGTGGTCCTGGATATGTATATCCAGTTTCCTATTTCCCACCAAGCCAGGTGCTTGCTCTGTGCAGCAGCTAACTCACCAATTCATTTCTTCAAAAAAAGATCTGCATGACCTGTGAAGTCACTTGGTTGCTGAGCACAGGTGCGAGAAAGCAGATAGGACACGTTCACCAATGGGCTTTCCCAAGACTCAGCTGATAAAATGGTAGAAAAGCGAAGGGGCTTGGGATAGGGACAAGAATTAAAGCATTAGGCCTTGGTGCCTAAATTGGACATCAAGGAAAGTGAAGCAAGGAGAGAGCTGATAAATTAGGAGAACAAGAGGTCACCAGCCGAGAAGGCTGATGAGACAGAGCGGTTCTCACCAGGGACAGTAGACAAGGCACAGCTGGGGAGGAGCACTTGGGAAGAAGGACAAAACCCAGCATGTGATGGTAGAAAGAGAGGCCCAAGTGGCCTGTAGGAGATCCCGTTATTAGGACATCAAGGGGCTAGTCCTTTGCCCCAGTACCAAAGAAATGAAAGAAGGCATTGTGTGGAAGAAACAGCCCCCAGGCTTACTGGGAGGACAGAACTCAGGTCTCCTGCTCTCCAGAGGGGGAGTGGGTTGGGGCAGGGAGTTCAGCTTAGCAGTGAGCACAGCTGTGAAGCAATGGGAGTGATGCAGTAAGGAGGATGCCTCGGGTGGGGGATCAGGAAACGAAGTCCTGCAGAGGCACAGCGGCCTCAGCTTCTGCTAGAAGGTGGGTTCCAACCTCGCAGCTGGGTTGGGTGGCTTTGCAGATTTGGTAGTGGGATAAGAGGGAGTCCTGCTTCTGACCGCTAAGAAAGCAAGGTGAGCTCACCAACTGAGTTCTGTTGAAAAATTAGCTTCTGCATGACCCCTACCCCCACCCCCACTGTGATTCATCCAGAAGAAATGAAAGGCATTAGCCAGGCTTTTGTGTTCTAAGGCTTTGGCCTTTCCTCTCCCATCCTGGGAGGTAAGGGTGCACCAAGAAGGTGAACAGTCTGTTTTGTAGTTCTGGTGTCTAAGCTTTGACAGCTCTGAGGGAGCACAGCACTGGGTCTAGGGAGCTGACTGTCCAAATGGAGAAGAGCAGGACAACAGCACTCTCCACCACCCCACCACCAGCCCAAGACAGTGGCTACAAGTATCCAAGATTAAGGGCTGTGACGCTGGGAATCTATGGAAGAGGCCAAGGACCAAGTAGAACAAGGGAGTTCCGTGCAGATGGGGAAAGAACACTCCACGGAGCGATGGCTAATGCCCGCCTCCACCACTGAAAAGCGGTTCTTCCCTGCTGGGCGCTGGAGCACAGGCTGCCTACCTGAGGGCTGTGCAAAGCCCAGACATTCTCGGGCCTCTGGAGAGAGGATAGGAGGACTGCAAGGGACATAGAAACCTTGCTGATCTCATAGGTGGGGACAAAAGCTGAATTTATGTGGATTTAGACCAACTAAGAGATGCTTAAAGGCGTGTTGATGTCACAAGTTTCAGGGTTGTCCAGTGGCCCAGGTCCTGGACAGAAGTTAATGGGGAATGGGAGGTGACATCTGGTTCTCCCCTCATCCTGCACCCTGTGGCTGGAACACAACAGACAGAGCTACCACGTGGCACCACTCGGCCTTCACAGATGAGCACAAGGACATCCTTCCCTGCCAGGCCCAGGAACAGGGCAGCAGGGCAGCCCCACACGGGCCTTATACTCACAGCTTGGCAATCTGGACAGAGCTGAGGCTTGGTTCTCACACACTCTGAAGCACTGCTAGGCCCAGCCACCTGGGTCTGTTAAAATGTGGCCCCAGGATGTGGGCCTTTAGCTTCACTCCCTGGGCCTTTGGCCACTCAGTTCCAGATGTTGGAAGTCTGAATGCTCCACTCTTCTCTTGGGCAGCCTCCTGCCTTGCCTTCACACACAATTTGCCAGCCTGAACCTGTGGGCACACAGAGGACTCGAGAGCAATGGATGAGATTGTGAAGCCTCTCTAGGGACGCGGGGACATAAGAGCCTAGGCAGCAAAGCAGTGAGAGGCCAGGCCCACTCACCACAGGAGTATAGGTGCCCCATCCCCAAGTGTTAGGCTCCTGGCCAGGAAGCCTTGAACAGAGGGACAGAGTTGCCAAATTGTCAGACCTCCTGAGGCCCAGGTTAGCAAGTATACCAAAAATCCCTCTTCCAGTGTGTAGCAAACCCACAGAAGAGTCTGGACAAGCTATAAGGATGGGTCAGAGATCTCTTCTTACACCTAGTCATTCGTGTCTGCTGATGCCTTGAGCAAAAAAGGAAAGCCATCTTTTTATTCTTTTAATAAATACACATCATGTACCTGGGGTGTGTCAGGCCTCTCTGTGCTGGACATGGGGATATGGAAGCAGATAAGGTGTAGTCACTCCTCCTATCCTTGAGGAACTCATGGTCTCCAAGTGGGGACAATGAACACAGATGCACACAGTGGTGACACCCAAGGAAGAGAGCTGAGGAGGGCAAAGCCCCAACCTCACCCTGGGCTGAAGGTGGTGTCCTGGAGGAAGTGATGGTTCTAAAGGGGCACCAGTTTCAAGGTAATGAAACCCACTCAAGGTGGAGCACACCCCAAGGAGTATCACCACAGGTCCATACACAGGACATTCTACGACCAGTTTAGCTTTGTGCAGACTGAAAGCTAAAAGAAACTCTCCGTGTCCTTTATGGAACCACATGGTTTGTTGCCTCTTTTTTCTTCAAAGTCTGCAGGACTGATGACTAATAGGACTGAGGTGCCACAGAGAAGGTCTCGGTACCAAGGATGTCACTGGCTGGGAGCAAGGGCAGCAGACCAGGTAGGAGAGATGTGGACTCTGCTTCCCTGAGAGACCTTAAAGGAGTGATATGGAGAAGGAGCTCCATGTTTAAATCCAGAGCTCAGTGTCAGTGTCAGGCTGGAAGTAAAGATTTGGAAATCACAGCTTGCGGCTGGCAGTAGTTAAAACAGTTCCCCCAAAGGAGGCAGAAAGATAAAGTCCCAGAGTTGCTGAAGAGGGGACAACAAAGGAATACAGAAAGGGTAGCCAGGGAGCAACGTGGGCCAGTGGAGCCACGGGGAGAGGCTGCTTTCCTTAGTCAGCATTGAACACACTTAATTGCTGAAAAATATACTTTTAAAAATGTTGGTGGAAGAACGAATCCTCAAAGTTCTGAAAAATAGGCCCCAAAATGCCTAAAGATGCATAAAACTTGCAGTAGCTTGCCCACCACACACCAAAATTACCAGTGGTTGAAAAACCACTGAATGAGTGTTCGTTTTTGATCAGTTTGTCATGCTGACCAGTCTACCTGAATCTCTGGAGCTGGTTCCATCCCTTTCTTATACACCAGGGGGCGCACATGCACTGCTTCTGACTCCAAGTTCAAGACAAAAGCAGGCTGTGAATTAGATGACAACCAGAACTGATCTGTCAGCCCAGAAACCTGAACCCAGGGCATCTTTGCCCTGCACATTACCACAGCGATCCTAGAATCCAGATACCTCGACAATACTCAAATTTTGCTTTATTTCTCACCTGACTTCAAATTCCCTGAGGCAGACCATGGTGGCACACCTGTAATCCCAGCACTCAACAGGCTGATAGGGAAGAACCTTCAGGTTCAAGGCAAGGTCTGGTTATAGAGTGAGTTCAAGGCCAGCCTGCAGCACATAATGAAACAGTTTTTCAAAACAAAACAAAAAGTACCTCTAACTGTATTAGAGTAAGGCCCCACAAAAGACCAGAAACCTAACAGAGCTCAGCAGCCCCAGGCAATGGGGACATTTTCCCTTTCCCCCCAGGGTAAAACCTAACTGGCTAGGGATGGGGTTGCTCTGTGGTGGTAGCGTAATGGAGGGAGGTGTCTGAAGCCAAGTGCTTTAGTTCAAAGATTGTCTCTTTGTTTAGAGTTCACCTGGGACTTTGGTTAAATCTTCAGGGAGGTTATTGGTATAGTCCAAAAATTTATGTGGTCAGCATTTCAGTTTGATATGAGGAGTCAGTATCCCAACACCAAGGTTTATGTTCAACTTAGGGGCATTATCAAGTGTTGAATTCAAAGAACAATTTGTATCATTTGGAATTTGTATAAATATTAGGGAGGTGGTGTTGCAATCTGATTAGGGCTGACACTAGGTCAGAAAAAGAGGACAAATATGGGGATGAGGGCATTGTGGAGTTTCTATAAAGCCAATGTACCTGTCCTGGGCTTCAAGATCATTAAAGCCAAGGTGGTGCACACCCTGTGGTCCCAGCTATCAGGGGGCTGAGACAGGAGGATCCATATGAGTTCAAGGCCAGCCTGGGCTACACAATGAGTTCAAGTCCAGCTTGAACCACAGAACAAGATCCTGTCTCTTAACATTAGAGATGGGTCAGATTTGGGTCCCAAATAGTCACAAAAGTGGGTGGCATTTGAGGTCAGTATTTGTTAGGGAACATTTTCTGGTGACCCAATCATAAATCTGGAGTTGAAATTGAGAATGCAGATTCAGAAAGCGTGTTGGTGTTGACTGGGAATGAAGTACAATATTCTTATCGAAGCCTGCAGATTGGGGCCTAGAGGAAAAAGGTAGCTGTCAGCCATTAGGGCTCATTTAGGTACTGTAGGCTCAGCATGGATACTGGAGTCCATTTAGGGTCCAGGGGTTTGCCAGTGTCACTAAGCTTAGGGCAGGTCAAATAAGCCAAGGGTTAGGGTTAACATTGGTATCTGGGGCCATACACTATAGGCTTTTACAAAAATCATTACTCCCGTGCCAATTTCAACACAGATTTATGGGTTTGGACACAATACATGATTTAAGGGTGGGTCTGAACTCACTATCAGGTATAAATGGGATGCGGAGGTAATGGAGTCCTAGAAGGGTATAAGGTTCATATTAGCATTTGGGAGCCACTAGAAGGACCTGGACTTAGTATCAGGAGTTGGGGGTGTCTCCATCCTCATGCCTAGGGTTCAAAATCAAAACTGGGGTTGTGGTGGGTTGAGAGTCAGGACTGGGTTGTGGCCTCTCCCGGCCTACGCGGCTCGGCGTCTCTGCGAGCGAGAGTGCACGCGGGGAGGGGCGGTGCCGGGGACGCGCACGGCAGGGGCAGGGGCGCGGGCGCGGGCGCGAGCGGGGGCGCGCGGCCGGGGCTGGCGCGGGAGCGGCGGCGGCAGAGGCGGCAGAGGCGGCGGCTCGGGCTCCGGCTCCGGCTCCAGCTCCGGCTTGGGCGGCGGTGGCGGGAGCTGGACCAGGTGGCGGGAGCGGCGGCCTCGGCGGCGCGGGGGACATGCGGACCGACGGCCCCTGGATCGGCGGTGAGTGGCCCCGGCCCTGCCCGGCCCTGCGCGCCGGCCCTCTCCCCGCGCTCCACGCCCCGCACCCTCCCCGCGCGCGGACCCGGGGGGCCCTGGGGGGCCGGGCCGCGCGCCCACCTGCCGCGCCCGCAGTCTCGGCTCGGCCCCCCGCGGCCCGGCGGCTCCCGCTCGCGGCGGACGCGCCCCCCCCGCCGGCCGGCGGCCCCCTCGCTCCCCGCCCCTTCTCCCGACGCTCAGGTGCCGCAGCCCGCGCCCCCGGTGCAAAGTTTCCCTTCGCAGGGGCGCTCCCCGCCCCGGCCCGCCTCGCCTCCACCCTCCGACGCGGACGCGCTCCGCAGGCGGCCCGGCCCCCGCCGCCCCGGGCCCCCGCCGCCCGGCCCCCCGCGGTCCGCCCGCGCCCCCGCCCCTCGCTGGCCGCCGGCGCACGTGCGGCCCGGGACGCGCCCCGCCGGGTCCCCGCCGCCCCCGGGCGCGAGCGGGGGCCGGGCGGCGGCCGCGGCGGGCGGAGCGGCGCCCCGAGGCCCGGGAGCGACCGGCCCCAGAGGACGAGTCCGCTCCACCCGCTCCGAAAGTTCGCTCCGTCGCCGCCCTGTGCCCCGTCCCGTCCCGGTGTGCCCGGTCCCCCGTCGCTGTGCCGCGTCTTCGTAGCGACTTCTTTTTCCCTGGGAGTCGGCCTCCGAGTGTCTCTGCCGCCCAGTCTCACCCACTGCGGTCCCTGGGCCCCTCCAGCCGCAGCCTTCTCCCTCCCGGTGTCTCCCTTCCCTTTTGCTCTCTGCGTCTATGCTTTCCCCGGCCTCCGGTTTTCTGTCTGGGTTTCCCTGTTGTCCCGCTGGGTCGCCCTGTTCTCTCTCCCTGGGTCTCCGTGTTCTTTATTCTTAGGTCTCTGTTCTCTATCCCCAGGACTGTGCCCCCTCCCCATCTTGCACTTGTCTCTGCACCCCTTCTGCGGCCCCTCCCCCCGCTGGAATCTTGCCCCTCTGGTTCCGCCACCTGGGAGGGAGGGCTTGTCCTTCTCCCCGACTTGCCCCCTCCCCCAGTGCAGGCCCCAGTAGTGGGAGCAGGTGGGGGCGGCAGCCGTACCTGCTTGGGTAGTGAAAGGGAGGGAGGCAATCAGAGCCAGAGAACTCTCCTGGTGTCCCTGAGGACAGCGGGGCCGGGCCTGGGCGGCAGAACTGCCGAGTTTTGGTGACCCAGGCGCCACGGTGGCTTGTGAAGGGATCCGGGTGACTTGGTGTCAGATCTGGCCCGCGAATCCAGGGAGGTGCATCGGGTGAGAGGAAGGCCTGAGACAGGATGTGGGGTTGCGGGTTCCGGGAGAAAAATCCAGCCAGGGGTCCTTTGGGAGGCATCAGTGTTTTTAAGGGTCTAGAGTAGAGTTCTGACAGGCAACCGAAGGAAAGCCTATGTTGGTTCCTTACTAACTCTTGCTTCAAAGAGCATGAAAATTCCAGTTTTCTCCTGATTATATGAATGAACCTAGAGCTTCCAGGAGGAGCAGGTATGACCACCCCAGCTGCCCACTCCAGTGCCCTGCTGGTGTCCTGCTGGCCCTGCCTCGCCCTCCTGCACCCCACATACGCTTGTCTTCCCCCCTACATGCCAGCTCTGGCTCAGTCCAGCCAGTGCTCAGCAATCCTCTGTGCTTACGCGTCACAGACACCTGTGCACATGCACACTCAGTCTCGCATCTTCTGCTACCTACACTTTCTTGTACAGTTTACTTGCTCAGCATTTGTCTTATCGTGTGAAATGTCTTCATAATTTTGTTGTTTTTCCCAGCTGTTTTCGGCCCTTTAAACTAGGAAATTGTTTTAATGTTATTTCCTTTTCTGCCTCCTCCTTGTGCCTGCTGACCTTCCTCCCTTCCCTGCAACCTTGTATGCACTGGGACCCTTGGTGTGGCTGGTAGAGCTTGTGAAAGTGAGGGAGAGGGAGGAGTGGGTGCTGTGAAGCAGTTTGGCAGGAGATGGGAGATGAGTTAGAAGCCTTTCCTTGGGAATTGCACTGGTGTTCTGCACTGGCCCTGCGGCTGCACCCTCTGCTTTTCTTCTCAGCAGTGGTAACTGAGAATTCCCTTTTGACTGCCCCTTGAGAGAGGTAGGATGCAAGAGCCTCCGTGTCAGTCTGTGGTACAACCTTGACTTCCTCCTTCAGACCTTGAGGAGGGCCTTGTTTTCCTAAGTCTCAGTCCAGACCCTCGCCGGCCCCAGAGCTGCTGTGAGAAGTCGAAGGCATGAAGGAATGAAGGAATGGAGTGGCAGTGCACTGCCAGTCACTTTGTGGGAATGCAAAAGCAATTCAGTAACCTGCTATTGATTGCTGATGGTGTGCCAGACACCAGACTAGGCACTTTCTGCTTGTCTGTCCTTTTTATTTATTTATTTATTTATTTATTTATTTATTATTTTTATTAATCTACTTTTTGAGACAGGTGCTGACTCTGTAGTTCAGGCTGGCCTTAAGTTTACTATGTAACCCAGGCTGGTGTGGAGCTCCTGGTGATCCTTTTGCCTCGGCCTCCCCAGTGCTGGGATTATAGGTGTGCTGTCATGCCCAAAGCCCTCTTATTTTTTCATGTGAAAGAGACAGCTCATGCCTTAGAAGCTGCTGAGATTGAAACGTTAACTCACCTAAAGCAACTCAATTCTGAACTGAGGTTAGAAGATGTAACATGAGATGGGGGATGGATTAGACCGGGTGAAATGAGTCCCAGAGGAACTCAAGAAGGGAGCTCTTGGAACTGGATTTAAAGGGATGAATAGAAGTTTGACAATTCAAGAAGAAAGAAAGAGCATTTTAAAGAGGCTTGAGTATGAGCATACAGAGTTTGGGAGAGCAAGCTGAGACAGAGAACCAGTTCTGTGAGACAGTGAGAGGTGGTGTTCATTGAGAGGAGACAAACTAAATGGCGTAGTAGCACAGAAGTATAACCACAGTGTTCAGGAGGCTGAGGCAGGAGGATCCTGAGTTTGAGGTTAGCCTACCCAATTTAGGAAGACTGGATTTCAAGAAACAAAGAGCTGGGGATGTAGCTCAGTGGTAGTGACCTTACCTAGTATGTTCAAGGCCCTAGGTTCAATCCTCAGCACCACAGAAGTGGTTTGACTTGATCTTGAGCAAGTTACAGTGCTTATCTCTAGGCTGGTTTCCTTGTTTGTCAGGTAGGCATAGTAGAATTCCATATCTCATAGGATTGTTAGCGTACGTAGTGTTTACAACGGGGCCTGATGTCTAGTGAGTACTGTTACTCAGTGATAGTGGTTGTTACTGTAATGATTTTCAGCAAGAACAGTTCCTTCACCCATCAGAATCACCCAGGGTTGCTTTAAAAATATACTCTGTTTCTGGGTGTGGGAGTGCACACCTGTAATCTCAGCCTCCTGAGAGGCTGAGACAGTAGGATCCTAAATTCAAAGCCAGCGTAGGCACAGGAATCCTGTCTCAAAGAGCTGAGGCTGTGGCTCAGTAAGAAAACCTTGGGTTCAATCCCCAGTATTATACTGGAAAAAAAAAAAAAGTAACAGTAAAACCCCCAAACACTGCCACGTTTGAGATTCTGCTCACCTAAAGAAACTGCAGTTCCCAGCTGAGGTTCACAGGTGGGGAACTCAGTGAGGTAGGTGCCTGTACCCAGCCCTCTTGATCAGAGGTGGGGTTGGGTGTGTCAACCCCAACCTGTGCATTTGACCTTCAAGTCAGCAGGCTGTGAGAAGGCTAAAGGTGCAGCCCCACAGAAGAGACCCCACAATGTGGTTGGGTGGACATGGACTGAGATTTCTGTGAAGAGGCAGCTTGGAGATGGTTAGGTACCCTTTCCTCCTTTCCTGAGCTCTGGCCATCACCTGAGCTGCTCTCTTCCTGCATGTACCTCTAAGATCCATCTGCACCGGGTCTCTGCGAATTCCTGACCGTTGAGTCTGAGTACTCTGGTTTGAGCTCCTTATTGGTGTTTTAGGGGCTGCTTCTGAGGACTTTTCCAAATGTAGTCATAGGAGCTGCCTGGGGACTGCTCTAAACCCAACAGCTCCATAATCCAATTTGTGCTGGTTCTGTTGCCCAGCCTGAACTGAGACTAGGCAGGTGATGGAAAGCCCTGCTAGGGGCCAGCCCTGGTGGGCACCTAGGGCTTCGAGTCCTGATCTGGGTCTTGGCTGCTGATTGAACAAACACCTTGTGAGGACTTGCTGGGTCCATCAGTGTGCTTTGTACCATCAAGCCCTTTCTAAGAGCAAGCAGCCTTCTCATTGGCCTTTGGATGTTACTGCCAGCACTGTCCTGAGGGCCTGTTTGGTTGTCCTGACTGAACTGGGTGGGCTTGGTCCCAATGTGGATGTAGAGCAGTGAAGGCAAACTTCTTAGAGCTTCGGTTGTTTGGGGGCCATTTAATCCTGGGCTGGGTGGTCCAGTGAGCTGTTCTGGCTGTTGCAAATGCCTGCCCTGGTGCTGCTGTGTGCCTCCAGGTCTTACTAAGCTCAAGGTCTTATGTGTTTAGTCTGCTCCAGGACCAGTCTCTTGACTACTTTTGGGGCATGCCTCTTTTCAGGTGTGACTCCAGCTCTGCCTAGGGCTGGTCCCAGTTTCCAAGTACAAGGCCCAGTGTGTATGCTGTCACACTAGTGCCTGGTGACGTGGAACTCCTTTCCTGTCGTCTGCCTTGGACCCTGTCCCTTGCTCAGAGTTCCTAAGCAGTGGTAGGGCTGGTGACCTTACATCAGGCACCAGAGGCCTGCTGGTGCTCTAGACAAATGGGCTTTTGAGTTTAGCTGGTTTGTCTAGCCAGACCCGCCTGGCAGCTTGCATGCTGGGAGCAGCGGCCATTGGGAATGCTGTGGAGAAACACAGTGGGCTGGGAGAGGAAAGTGTGTGGGTACCTTGAGCCCAGGGCTGCTGATCTGGTGCGGGCGGATCTGTGGAAGCAAGGTTGGTGAGCGCAGTGCCCAGTGGTGGAGGCCAGCCTCAAGTGAGGGTGACTCCCAGGTATGGAAGCTGGTCCTTGGCGAGTCAGTCCAGATGGCTCCTCAGGGTGTCCCAGGCCCACAGCCTCTATGTTTTCTATGAGTCCGAAAACATCTTCTGTGTTCTGGGAGGAGACAAGGTGCAGGATTGTGGGACAGGGTTTGCTGTGCCTATGGGGGTGAGGCCCAGGAGAAGCCCACCACAGGTGCAGCAGGATGAGAGTTGACCGGCTTCTGCCCCAACCCAGGCTGGTGCCCACGCTGGTGGGGACTTAGCAGCCGCTCTAGAAGGAAGGAATGGGCTCTGGCTGTGTGTGCCAGCAGAGGAGGCGTCCAGGGGCACACTTTCATTTAAAAAATTATAGAGAAGCAGAAAGTAAAAAAATAAATGTTGCTCCTGAAGCTTCTTTGAAGAGTGACATGTATGTTGGGGTGTGTTCCTCCCGGCAGGGCTGTTTTCTGTGAACTCACTCGTGTGCTCATCCACTTACTCTGTTTGCACTGACTGCACACTACTGTGTGCTGGGCTCCCTGTTGGGCAGCAGTGGCTCAGGATATACTGAGCTTTTGGTGGTGACTCAGGAATTGTATAGGATCATAAGTAATCACATTTGTGGCCACTATTCCAAGCCAGTCTAGGCACGTAGGCTCTGATGTCATTAAAGGCATGCCCGAGAAGGTGCCATTGGTGGTATGATCTAATGTGTAATCCACCAGAAGAACCATGGGCAGCTCATTTCTGGCAGTGGCATAAATGTGGGCAAGGCTGGGAGACAGGAAACAGACTGGCATCTTTGAAGGTCAGAAGAGAAAGTTCTTGTTGCCTGCTGGTAGGAGGAGGGCACAGGTGGACAGGGCTGTAGAGGTGGTGGAGTAACTGCTTGGCTCCAGCATGAGCAGGAATCTAAGGAATTTGAATACAAATTACATCCTGAGGATTTGGGGGCTTGTTTTTTAAGACAGGTCTCACTATGTGGCTCAGGATGGCCTGGAAATTGCAGCACTTCTCCTGCCCTGACCTCCCAAGTGCAGGGGTTGTAGGCGTATGACACCATGCCTGGCATTCTTAAAATTTGGACACAAATTCAAAGGCCATTTGAGGGTCTTTGTTCCCATTGCTCGAATACATGTACAGAAGCCTGAGACAGGGTGAGTGCTCAGGGAGTATCAAGTGCATGAGAAAGGAACGTAAAAAGATGAATGCTTTTACTAAATGAGGATCATCTTACATTGATAGTTCTGTAATGAGTTCTTTTTTTTTCTCTAAATCCACAACATGTGAATGCATGTGCCCATCTACATGCCACTAAGATGAAATTTTGGGGGACTGGGGAGATGGCTTAGTGGAATAAGTGCTTCCCTGGCAAGTGCAAGGGCCTGAGTTCAATCCCCAGTTCCACCATTTTGACATTATCTTTTCCTCCCATCCAGGAAGGAGCGGTGGCCCCAGTGCCCTGCCCACTGTGCTGATTGTCCAGCAGGAGTGACGGGCGTGAGCAAGCAAGGACCTGGTAAGTATGGGCAAGGAGAAGGCACATGCAGTCCTGTGGGCTGGCCAAGCAGCCTGAATTTTGATGTGAGGACGACAGGGAGCCATGGAGAGGTTATCTCCAGGGCCCTGCCCTGCTCAGGGTATGTGTGGCTAAGAGATGGCGGAGGCCTGAACCCCCAAGGCAGGGAGGACAGTAGAGAGAGTGGGTTCAAGGGCTGAGAGGAGAGTAGATGAGGAATACTGACGGGTTGACTGTGGGATGTGCTGGGAGACATCTAGGAGGTTCTCACTAGAGTAGGTGACGAGGTGGATGGGGAGGGTACACAGTTCATCAGCTGCTGTGGTGTGAAGCCGGCTTCTGGGTGAAGTCCTGAGCCTTGCACCGGGGTCTGTGTATCTGCCGCGCCCCTGGAGATTGTAATAGGAGCAGTGTCCTTCCTTGTCTCTTTGAGGCCACCTTTTTCCTGTGAAAAGTACAGAGAGGCTGAAGTTGTGGGGAGCGGGTTTGGAGTAACATGGTACACCTCAGGCTAAACCAACTCTGGACTTTTTCCTCAGGGTGATTTTTAAAAAATTTAATTAAATTTTATTTATTTATTTATTTATGGAACTGGGGATTGAACTAGGGCCTTGTGCTTGCCAAGCAAGCACTTATTGTACTGATCCATCTCCCTGGCCCCACTTCAGGGTGATTTGGAGGCAATGAAAGTTCTAAGCAGGTTTGGGCATGGTAGTGCACACCTGTAACGCCAGAACTCAAGAGGGGGAGGCAGGAGGATCACTGTGAGTTTGAGGCCAGCCTAGGCTGTATAGTGAGTTCAAAGCCATCCTGAACCACAAAGTTCAGGATGGCTTTGTGAGACCCTGTCTCAAAAAAAGAAAATGTTCTAAGCAAAAAAGCACCACGTGTGCATGCACCTATCCATTTACCATTCATTTGTTCATTTGTGGCATATACTTCTTGTGGGTGAAGCAACGCATAGTGTGCGATGGACATGATCACATTTGCATTTTTATGAGCTAAAAGCTGCCATTGGTTTATATGCAGGATGGGTTGGAAGGAAGTGGCCAGAGGCAGGAAGCCCGTTGAAGAGGCTGGAGGTGGTCAGGATGGAGGCAGGGTGCAGACAAATTATGTGGGATGAGGAAGGGAGCTCGTGCTGAGGACTTGCTCCCTGGGTTGGCTGAGTTGATGGTGCCTGTGGCTCTGGAAGAAGAAGGTACTCGAGGGACATGAGTTCTCTTGGGCCATCCTGAACTGGGGGCTTGGGGGTCCGTTCACTCTCCATAAGTTCCTTGAAGGCAGAGCCTGTGCCTCTTGGTCATCACCCTGCCCACTGATCAAGGCCACACAGGTAGCTGAATGAAGAAGGCTATGTCAGCCTGGGCCCCGGCTGGGCCAGTCGGGAAGTAGCAGCCTTGGATGTATGTTCTTGGTAAGATGGGATTATGTCAAGGGTGCCGCAGGGAGGGCCGTAGCACAGGCAGGAAAGGCCAGATGGAGAGAGTGGTTATAAGGATTCTGTGTCCTGTCCCATCTTCCGGTGATGGGTCTGACCTGTCTGAAAGCCCAGTCTCGTCAGATCCTGAAAGGGTAGCTCTCTGTCCTCTAGGGAAGCCACTTGGGATGGCAGTATGGAGAGGTGAAGAGGAGGTGTTCTCTAGGTCCTTTTGGGGGCTGAGCTGGTTTGGAGGCTAAGA
This sequence comes from Ctenomys sociabilis, assembly GCA_004027165.1. NCBI lineage: Eukaryota > Metazoa > Chordata > Mammalia > Rodentia > Ctenomyidae > Ctenomys > Ctenomys sociabilis. The sequence goes on along the minus strand of PVKA01021252.1, from coordinate 17,907 downwards.
GGTGCTATGTAGCCTGAGGCCTGGGTAATAGCTAGTACAAGTTAAACTATGTATAGTGGTGCACACCTATAATCCTAGCCCTCTGGGAGGCTGAGGCAGGAGAGTTACAAGTTCAAGCCCAGCTGGGTGGGCTGGGGAGATAGCTCATCCACATAAGCACCTGCCTGGCAAGTACAAGGTACCAAGTTCAATTCCCAGTACAACACAAAATAAATAAATTAAAATAAAAGCAGGGAATATAGATGAGTGTGAAGGCCTCAATTCTCCATAACACGGGGGGGGGGGGAGTAGTAATAGAAGTCACTCATTGCCAGATTGAGGCTTCCTGGAGTCTAGGGCTCAGGGCTCCTAGGGAACTGTTCTAGGGCAGGGGTCAGGTTAAGCCTTAGGCTGAATTGGCAAATCAGCATGCCATCTATATCAGAGTGCCCCAGCCTCCCTGCTGTGGACACCTTGGAGCAGATAATTCTTTGTTGTAGGTACTTAGCTATCACTGTAGGCTGTCTAGCAGCAGCCTAGGTTTCTTTCTACTAGATGCCAGTAGCACCCACCCAACCAACACCAATCTTGTTTTAGTATTTTGAGTCACGGTCTCTTGGTCTAGCTTTTTTTTTTTTTTTTCTTTTCAGAACCAGGCATTGAACACAGGCCCTTGCTCTTGCCAGGCAAGAGCACATATATGCCACAAATGAACAAATGAATGGTAAATGGATAGGTGCATGCACACGTGGTGCTTTTTTGCTTAGAACAAGCTCTTATTCCACTGAGCCATCTCCCCAGCCCTGGGTCTCCTGGTCTTGAACTCAGGAAATTCTCCTGTCTCAGCCTCCCAAAGTGAGGCACTAACACACTTGCCTCCAGCCCCAGCCCATCTTGACATCAGAAATATCTTCAGACATTGCCTGATGTCCATGGCGGGCAGTTCTACTGAGCCCTGATAACCACTGGCCTTCCTTGGTGCTGCTGCTGCCTTGTTATGTTGTACACGCTTTTGAAGACTGGTGGGTCAGGTGGGGAAGGTTAGTGATGGGTCACTAGAGCTAGGTGCTGAGGGCAAGTGAGTGGCTGGGGCATGAGGAGGGAACGGGCGTGCAGAGACCAGAGCAGTGGACACAGGGAGCACTGACCCCTGGGGGCTTCACAGGAAGGGCATATAGGCTCTGATCTCCTATTGGCTGCTCCTCCACTCCCCAGAGAAGCTGATGGCTATGAGGGGCTCAGTACAGCTGGGGGAGCCCACAGCAGCTGGGGGGAAGGCTGATCCTGGCAGTGCTCACAGATCGGACCCTCTGGCTAGCAAGAAACAGGAATCTAGGGCAATTCCTACCAGCTCCTCCTTCCCTGGGGCAGGGGTCGTGGCTACGACTGATTTATTTCTTTTATAATCCAGCAGTTCGTTTGGTGAGAGTTGGAAACATGTTGGTTTTCCCTTCCCAACTGTATGAGGTCTGTTTCCGCCTCCGTGGCTGTTGCTGCAGTGCCACGCGGTGAACTGTCCAGGACATGACAAAGGGCTCAGTTAGCTGCCCACCACCGCCACTGGTTAGAAGATGAATGGCTTCCACATCCAGGAAGCTCGCCTCCGTGCCCAAGCCTGGCCTCTCCCCTTGGCTGGCCGCTGTGTAGGGCCATGGATCCCCCCCTCCTTTCTACCTGTGTCCGTGCCTGGGTGCCAGCCATCAAGGACCGGTGTCCTGTCCTGGAAAAGAAGGTGGGGAGGCTCTGTGAACAGGTGGTATTTGGAGACTAATTGATATTTGTGAATAATAACTCATGCCCAAGAGAAATAAATCAATCTGTGTTTGCATATTCATGAGAAGGCCTCGGGAATGATCCCAGCTGTTCTCCAGCCAGGATCCCTCTGTTCTGGTGCCCTCTGGCTCCTTAGGTCCTTCAGGGCTGGCGGGAGTGGGGTGGTTTGAAGGGACCATGTGGAGGTGACATAGCCTCTGTGTAGCCTGCATTTTCTGTGTCTGTGCAGGAGTCCTGTGGCTCGCTGTACTGCCTGCTTCCTCTTCACTCACGGCAGCGATGCCTAGGCCCTTTGGTTCACTAATCAGTACTCTCCAAAAGCATTTGGGGGCCAGACAACAAACCAGATTGGTTGGCAGGTTTTCTTTTGCTAACTAAGGATGTTATAAAAGAACAACTGCTATGCGCTATACCCATCATTGAATACAAGAAAAGACATTTTAGTACCAAGGATAAAATTTGAGGATAGAGGACAGTTCTTCCCAAGAAAGGGCAGTTGGCAGCTTCACACAGATGTAGCAAAGAAAAAAAAGATGTTTTAGAACCATTCTGAATGTCAGAAAATTGCATCTAGTTATATTCTATATCATAAGGCATATAATAATTTTGCTACCCAAGTGTATCAGCAGGGTAGGACTGATGGTCTGCAGTGCAGTTCAGGATTCCAAGTGGAGCGCGAGGGTCCAAGGGTTTGGGCCACTTATTTATTTATTATTTGGAGGCAGTGCTGGGCACTCATGCTGCTACTGGTTGTAGTCCCTTGGTGCATTCCAGGCAAGCACTCTTATGCTGAGCTACATCCCTAGTGCCCCACCCCCACCCCACAGAGTGGAGATGATTTTCTAAAGGTAGATCAGCTTCTTTGTTTTTAAGTTCTCTCTCTCTCTCTCTCTCTCTTTCTTGGTACCAGAGTTGAACTCAGGACCTTGTACTTGCCAGGCAGGCACTTAAGCATCTGAGCTGTCTCCTTAGCCCTCTCTCTTTCTTTCTTTGTATTTGGTACAGGGTCTCACTATGCAGCTCAGACTCCTAGTAATCCTTGTTTTCAGCCTCTCCAGCACTGGCATTAGAGTTGTGCACTAGCACACCTGGTCTCTGGTTCTGTATACCCAGGGGTGGGGCTGGTGCGGCATGTGCTGCTGGGGATCAAACCCGTCCCTGCATTTGTCTAAGCAGGCACATAGTCTGCTGAGCTATCTCACTGGCCCATGTTTTTAAAATTTTATTGTTACTATTTTTATTCTTTAAGACAAGGTCTCTCTGTATAGTTCAGGCTGCCCCTAAACTTACTGTGTAGTCCAGGCTGGCCTCAACTTGCAGTAGTCCTCCTGCCTCAGCCTCCTGAGTGCTGGGATTATAGGTGTGTGTCATCATGCCCACTTTATTGGTAATATAGATAGATAGATAAGATTCATCATAAGAGTTCATATCTGTACATGATAATCTTTTTTTTTGGACAGGGTCGCTTTGTAGTTCAGGCTAGCTTGAACTCAGTATGATCTTTCTGCCTTAGCCTCCCTGACTGCTGGGATTACAGGTGTAGGCCACCATGCCTGCCACCCTTTTTTTATTGAAGAACAAATAGCAATGAGACAGTTTCAAGACAAATTAACAGAACAGATTCAATAAATTAATACATTGCAAATTGTTTTTGTGCATACATGATATTATACTTACAGACATTATTATAGCAGCTATCTCTAATCAATGAATTAAGCCTGCCACCCTTTTTATTTTGAAACAAAATCTTGTTGCTTGGATTGTCCTTGAACTTGGGACCCTTCCACCTCAGCCTCAAATTGCCAAGATCAAAGGAATGTGCCAACATGTCTGCTGGATCTTTCTTTCTTTTTTTTTTTTTTTCTGGAACTGAGGATTGAACTCAGGCACTTGCAGGGGAAGCGCTTGTTCCACTGAGCCATCTCCCCTGCCCCTTCCTTTCTTTTTTTATTGCAGAAGCAGGGATTGAACTCTGGCCCTATTTAACTGAGCTATCTGCCTTGCCCCTAGTATCTTGCTTTTTTTGTCTGAGTCTTCGGAAGCCCAGACAGCAGCCATGCCCTGTTCTGAGCACTGCTGGGCTGTCCGCGGCCCAGCAAGGCTAGCTGTAGTCCTGCTGCTCTGCCACCTTCGCCACACCCGTGACCCTGAAGGGCCCGTGGGCGAGGGTCAAGGTCTGCACCTGAGGCCTGGCCCTGGGACGAAGGAAGGGCTGCTCCCTCTGCCCTCTGCTGCCAAGGGAGGCCTTGGCACTGGGAGTGGCCTGGCCCTCCTGACACCCAAGGCAGGCTGCTCATGCCAGGAGCTGCTGAGGGAGAGGCCTTGGCCTGGGCAGCTTTTGGTCACCAGAGTAGTCCCACGAGAACATCCCTGTGTTGGTTGTGTCCTTTTTGTTCCCTTACCTCTCAGGATGTCCGTGTCCTTATATCCATGGACCACTGGGAAAGGCCTTCTGGAAAGGAACTTATGTTTTCAACTTCTCTGTTTTGCTGTCTTCCTTTGTGTATCCAAACAGTGTTCTAAGCACCCCAACCCAGATGCACAAGGAGTCTTGGTGTCCCCAAGTAAGGGCCACTTGTCTTGGTCACATTGGGAGTACCCCCAACCAGTTCTCTGACCCCCATGGCTGGAATCTCACCCAAGGTTGTCCGCCTGGGTGTCTGTCCTGGGAATGGTAGCTCCTCAGTGGCTGTGCCCAGGAGGCTCTCACAGCTTTACTATTGGAACCAGCCCCGACCCCCACCACCACCCTCAGTGTCTGTAATGGAGTGTTCTGCCTCTGCTCTCTCCATGTGACAGGGGAGTGAAGAATTTCAGTCCTGGAATGCCCTCAGCAGACAGCTATATCCCCAGATGTCTGTATCCTCTGTACACGCTTGATATCTGGACCAGACAGCTACACTTCCATGATGTCTGCACCTGGGATTTACAGCGCTGCGATTCCTGTACCAAGGCAGCTACAGGGGATTAAGCCTCTGTGATAATTGTACTGGGGAGTTCCATCCCATGGTGACAGTGCTATGCCTTTGTACTTTGAAATATCTGTTCTGTTTGGCTTTGACCCTTCATGTCTGCACCAGAGAGATTTGCCCCCCGTGACACTAGCACTAGAGGCTATGGCCAGTGGTATCTGCAGTGAGGGTTACATGTCTGGAATGCTTGAGCCTGGAGTTAACCTCTGTAGCTTTTGTATTATTGCATCTCTCTCCACCTGCTCTTCGGTGTGACACATCTCTGAGCCGTCAGCTCCAGGGTGGTCGTGGCAGGGAACTGTGCTTCCGTCATCAGGCAGTGACACCTGACGATGCTGGGAAGTTCGATTTTGCCGCTGGCTGCTCTGTGTCCCACAGTGCTGTGATGACCAAGCCCAGATGGAGCCTTAGTGAGAATGAGACCCCACCACCATCACCGCCGCATGACCACGCAGGGCATGAAGCGCTGTGGTCTCAGCCACCAAGTTCTGGGATCACAGAGCAGAACCACTGGCTCGGTGTACATGGCGCTGGGTGCCCACATGCACCTTCAGCTTCATGCAGCTCCTGTTCTAGAGTTTTGCTGAGGTCCGGGGACAGTGCACATGTGCTACACCCACTTTCCTTTTGTGTCTGGCTCCTGCCTCACTCCTAGGCCTACCTGTTCTATCCTGCCCTCTGACCTTACGACTTCAGACTGTCCTAGTTGAGCTTTCATGTTCCAGGAAAGGCCAGAACCATCTTTGATCCCTGTCCCTCCTGTTCACCTGCCCTGTCACTTAGCAAGTTTTACCTCTATGGGTCACCGTGTACCTGGATCTAACCAGGACTCCCTCACCCAAGGCATGTTCAGTGTCACTCGCTGCCTGGTTATGTCCTGTTGACTTTCCAGAGCTGTAGGGACTGACCATATCCCAACACTCTGCCCAGAGCAACATGTGAGCAGACTTGGTGGACGCTGCTGCAGCTTGCGTGACCTCCCAGGCAGGGGGAGGGAGGCTCTTCAGAGCTCAACACAGAGGCTGGTGGTGGTTGTGTGTCTTGAGCGTGCAGCTTACCTTCAAGGAAGACTTTGTGCAGGTGCGCTCAGCGGGGCGGGTGCATGGGTGAAGAGCCTGTGAGCAGTGGCCTGGAGGCTCTCAGCCCGTCCAAGCGCTGACCCTCTCCTCCCTACTCTTACCTGCTTTGGGCTTTTAGGGAAAGGGAAGAGGAGGCATGAAGGTAGACGCCTAGTGAGAATCTAACACCTCCATTCCTGGCCACTAAAGCCTCCCTGTGGTTTCTCTATGGAGTGGGAAGATGCCATGGGAATTGGGTAGGTGAGGGTGGCCAGGCGGGGCAGCTGCAACTTGTCCAGTGTAGTCCTGGCGAGCCCTGACTGGTTGTGGCTTTGGCTGCAATCCTCTGATACCTGGAGCCAACTGCTGCTAACAAGCCTGTGTTGTGGGGTTGTGCTCAGCAGGTGGGGGTCTGGCCTCTTACTTCCTGCCTCTCCCCTGCTGGGAAGAGACCTGGCAGTAGGCTGCCCTTAGAGACTTCAGAGTCTGGGCTGGTGGGTCTGCCAAGCTGCTCGCAGCTCCTTGGCTGTGTCTTGCCTTTGTTCAGTCCTCATCTGTGTGAGTTGGAAGCTCAAGATCTGAGGTGAAACATCCCTGTACATCTCAGTCTCAGTGGTTCCTGCCCCTCACACACACACACTGGTGCTTAGAGAATGTCCTGAAGACCACAGTGTGACTGGGTTATCCTTGTCAGCAACAGGAGTCTGTGAGGACCACTTGGGTGCACAGCTTAGGGGAGGTCTGTGGGGGCAAAAGGCCTTGGGTGCACATCATCTAACTGGCTCTGCCCTTCTCTCCGTTACAGGTGGATTGTTCTGGGCTAGCTGTGGAGCTAGAGCCCTGGATGGCCCTGGAGCTGGCCCCAGGGAGGATGATGGTGCCCCTTGTGCCTGCACTCGTGATGCTTGGTGTGGTGGCAGGTGCCCATGGCGACAGTAAGTCTGACCTCTCAAAGTCTGTGTCCCCCAGGCTGAAAGGTGACATTCTTCCTAGCAGGTCTCTAGGATTAGACAGGACCAGTTATTAGCAAGGGAAATAGGATGGCAAGGATGGCCCTCTAGAGAGAATCTGCTTAGAGCCCCCTGGCCCAGCTGCTTCCCGGGAATGTCCTGCAGAGTGCCAATGTGTTCTCAGGTATAGCAGGGGAGGGTGTGTCTATGCATGACCCTGTTTTATGGGGCTGGGATGGGACATGTCCTGGATTCGAATGCTCTCTGTGTGACATGCCCACAATTGCGGGTCTGTATAGAAGCGGCATGGTGATCTGTGTCTGGAGAGCAGTGTGGGAGCAGCTCAAGGAGGCAGCACATGGAGTGTGTACTGAGCCGTGGGTGTGCACAGGTCCTAAGAGGGCTCAGAAGCCAGCGCTGCCCATAGCTGTTCTCCTGGCCCATCCCTCAGGGTCCAGGTGGGGAGACCAGCTTTTCTTCCCCTTTGACTTGAAACCTTCAAGGCAAAAAAAAAAGGCATCCCTCTCCCCTGGCCCTTCATCCATCCCAAGATGGTGCTGAGCTCTAGCACCTGTGCGTGTGTGTGTGTGTGTGTGTGTGTGTGTGTGTGTGTGTGTGTGTGTGTGTGTGTAGTGTGTAGATGTGGTTGGAATCTGCCCCCTACCTAGGTCTAACTGAACTTTGGTCCCTTTCTTGCTGCTGCCCTTCCCCCGCCTGGCACTACAGACTGTCCGCAGCCCGCCCTGTCACCATGGTTACCTGTGCTTGGTTACTGGTGGGAGGCGGAGCACCGGGCAGACTTAGCCAATCTGCAGGCTTGGGGGGAGGGGCGAGGTCGAAGCAGAGATCCCTGGGGGAAGGGACTGTTCCTGGTTCCTCTGGACTTCTGAGGCTGCTTTGGCCAAGCCAAGGGTCAGCCTTTACGTCAGTGGGCCATAAGGTCCCCTCCCCACCCCCTCCAAGTCTCTGGGCACAGTTCTCTTCCCCTTGCCCCACCGAGGGTTCTTTCTCATAATGGCTCATGAGTTATTCAGCAACCAGTCTTGGAGAGGGACCACTGGCACCCTGCCCTTTGTCCTCCGAGGCTGGGCCTTGGGTGGGGCTGGAAGGGAACGGGGTGGGGCAGGCTGTTCCTTCCTTCCCTGAGGTGAGGGTGAAGTGTAAGGGGAGCTCTAGGTGGCTGTCCAGGAGAGTTCTAGGCTAGCAGAGCCCGCTGAGGGTCTCCGCAAAAGTCAGAGGGTAAATTGGGGGGAATCACGTGATGTGGGGTGACCACAGGCCTAGCTGGGGCTGGTGGGAGAAAGCGGGTTGGAGAAGACCTCATTGGGTGTGACAGCCCTTGCACACTGGAGGGGCTGCCCATGCTCCTCCAACCCAACCCAGATGTGCTCAGAGCCTAAGAGGGTGAGGGAGGGCGCCTAGCTCCGTGTTGAGAAACTGCATCCTAGGCTGGTGATGTAGCTCAGCAGCACAGCATCTGCCTGGCAAGTGCAAGGTCCTGAGTTTGGTTCCAGGTACCACAAAAAAAAAAAAAAAAAAAAAAAGAAGAAGAAAGAAACTGTATCGTGGGAGAACAACTGCCTTCCTTTCACCTCAGACCAGCACACTAACCTGCACCCTCATTCTCATCCCCCCAGTGAGCAGCCTTACCTCCACCTGGGCACCAAGTCGAACCTGGGCCTCCTCGCAGCTTCCTCTCTTGTATCCCATGTCTCATGCATCACCAAGGTCTGTTGTCTCTACCTTTCAAATACCTTTGGAGTGCATGCACTTCTCTTTCTCCACTGCCTTCATCCAAGCCATACGCTCAGCTCTTGGGCTTCAGTCTTGACCCTTCTCAGGCCAGACGTTGTTGAGTCAGTGTCGACTTAGCCTTCGTGGTCGCCTTCCCCCTGCACTCCCTCCAGCTACTCTTGGTTGGTCACCTTCGTGTGTCTAGGCCTTCTTCATTTCTGTTTCCTGTTTGGAACCTTTTTTCCTGCCCTTCCTCTGTTCCGTCCTGACTCCCCTCCACCTGTTACTTCCAGGAGCCTGGGCTTTGTGTTCTTCTGTGCTTCCCTTCCATCCTGAGTGTGGCAGTCTGCCTAGATCTTCATTTTCTACCCACTACTGGACTGTGGGTCAGTTCAGAACTATAAGTTCAGGTAGTTGTCAGGCTCAAGTCCCAGAATGTGGTGGGTGAATAAGAGCAGGGGTGGAACAACCCTGGACCACAGTAGGAGTTCTGGGGACGTGAGGTAGTATGCAGGTAGAACTTTTTTTAAAGCAGATCTCCAGGGATCTCCTTGTAGTTAAAAGAACAGACACCCAGAGAGACAAGGGGCTTGAAAGTAGGAGCCAGCTGAAGCTGAAATCTGCCTTAGTCAACATGGGTTCAGTAGCGTGCCCTTGCCTGGGCACTCTCCAGGCAGAGAGCCATTGGACAGGACCCTATGCTGGGGTTAGAGTCTGCCTTATTGGCCTGCTTTACACTACACTCACTTTTGGGTCTCCTTTCTAACTGTGGCCAGGCTTGGGCTGGACTTGGGACATTTCTTGCTAGGGGCAAGCAGCCAGACATGTACAGGACTGCTGCAGAAAGCAGGGAGGCACTCTGAGAATTGACGACCAGAGCAGTGAAGCGCAGAGCAGACAAATGTATTTCTATAGGCCTCTTAACGAGACAAATGAATGGGTCCCTGGCCTCGGAGGGAGTGGAGGGAATCAAATGGAGAACCAGCTGCCAGGAGCTAACCCAAAGGCCCAGCATCAGTGCAGAGACAGCGAGGCTGAAGACCTGGGCATGCAACACACATGTGGAGGGGTCCCCACTCAGTCAGTTCCACTAGCCCAGGCTCTGACTTCTCAGGAGGGAAGGCCTTGGGGGTCCAGAGGTGGTCCTGACATGAGATGGAGGTTTCCATTGATCTTGTATTCATGCCAGGCCATAAGGAACTCACACAGGCCTGTCACAGGCAGGACCCAGTGTAGGGGCACAGTCCTTGGGACAGACAGCTACAAAGAGGGTGCAGGCAGGTTAGGGCAGTGCTGGCACAAGTAATGACCTAAGCATTTTGGGCAGGACGTTGCATTGTTTCTGGAAGGGGGGAACCCTGGAAAGTGAGTGGGCATTTGCTAATGGAGTACTGCTTAATGAGGGGAGATCGGGAAGAAGAAATAGGAATGCCCCTCGGCTTCTCTGAAGAACCTTTCAGAAAGTCAGAATAAGAAACCGTGGACGAAAGTCGGGGGCCCCAGGACCAAATGTGAGTGGGGGCCAGATTATGTCCCAGTTACTTGGGATCAGTAGACACTGGAGCTGAATGCCTGGTAGCTAGAGGGGTGGGTAGTAGGTGGGAGCCGCAGGTACAAGGGTGGAAGGCCTGCAGAGTTGAGGCTGTCCTGTGGTTACCCCTCCCCAGAGCCTGTAATGCAGGAACATGCCACAGTGCTTCATCTGGGTTCTGTGGTGCCCTCCCCTCATGCTCATGGGTGGCGCTTCTAGACTCCGCTCCCTTCAACTTTCTGCAGGACACTTTCTCTCCCTGGGCCTGTTTTCTTGTTGCACAACAGAGGTAATCACACCTACCTGAGAGGTTAACTGAGGTCACCTGGCGCCTAGTAAGTGTTTCCTCTATTGGCAGCCAGGACCTCTTAGAACTAGGGCAGTCTCTGAGTAGGCTCCTTTGGGAGGGGGTGGACAGGAGCAGTCGCAGTCGCTGGAACTCCCCTGCCGTGCCACTCCTCATCACTGTGCGTCTACGCTCTGCTTCCTTGTGCTGTTCGTGTGCCTGCGAATATGTGCTCCTCAGGGAAGGCACCAAATAGCAATTGGTGTCCCTGTGGAAGAGCCTTGAGGCTGTTGGCTGTTCCTGGGAACTGGAGTTGTGGAACCTTTTGGGGGTATGCCTCCTGTATCCTAGGCTAGTTCCTTCCTAAGGTCGCTTCCACCCAGGGGTCAGGGGCCTGGGCTTGAGAATGTTAAGCTGCATGAGCCAGCCAGGCTGGGTGGCAGTGCGACGCTGGGACAGCCCCTCCTGACATGTTCGGGTGGTGCCCTTTTAACCTAGTCTCAGAAGTTCTGTGCAGATCTCCACTGAACACCTTCAGCTGTGGGGCCGGCACAGAGCAGAGTGGTCAAAATAGCTTGGTTCTGCCCACCTGCCCGGTGACCGTCTAGTCACTGAGATCTGATCCATCCTCTGTGGGACACAGAGCAGCTTCCCAGAGTCTGGTGAGGGTAAGTCACTTGCAGAAGCAAGGAGGTACCCTGGATCTGGCAGTCAGAGCTGGCCAGAATAGGGCTGGCAAGTCCAGTAGAGTCCAGGGTGTGTTCTCAGCATGGTGCTGAGCTCTTCTTCTTAAGTACTCAAAAGATTCTTGTCTGAAGAGAAAAAGTGGTGAGGCTGGAAAGGTTAACAGGAGCAAGAATAGGGCAAACATTGAGCCTGGGTTTGCACCTGAAGAGGGGAGGAGTCCTGCTGAGCTCCCCAGAGATCTCCTAGGGAGCCAAAGGGACCAGGGCCAGAAAGGAGTCCGGGAAGGGCTGGGGTTTGGCTCTGGTGTGGCACACAGGGTACTTGGTGAGGAGCAGGGCTTGAGGCCTAGCCAAGAGGAGAAACCTGCCCAGCTGCCTTGGGGCTGCACTGGATGGGACTGCTCTGCCCATCTGGCCTTGGGCAAGCTAGCCAGGCAGGGCACTGGCTGCTGTCCAAATCCCAGAGGGAGGGAATAGTTCCGCCTCCTCAGTGGCCAGGTCCTGGACACTGTTTTCAGCCTCCACACAGCTCCCAGGCCTTTCCCTCCTAGCTGTGGATGACCCTGTCTGGCTCTCCTCCCCAGCGCCTCTGTTCTTTGTTTGGCAGGGAGGGAGGTCCTGCCCCACCCCCACTCCCCCAGCGCCTTGCAGGCATTTCTGGTTCAACAGGTTCCAGTCTCTCTAGTTTCGGGCTGTAACACGTTGAGACAAGAGCTGGACACTGGAGCTGGTGGGGAACTTCTGCCCAGGCATTTCAGCATGTGTGAGAGGCCAAAGGCACCACCCTCTTCTTGTCTTCTGTTCTGCACCCTGTATGCCAGGAGCTGGGTCAGATGCCTGGGCTGGGGCAGGAAACAGGACAGGTCTGTGTTCTGTTGTATGTGGGAAATAGCTACTGAACACTCACCTGAAATGTGGAAAAATAGCTTCACACATGTGCATAAGAAACTGGGAGCAAAAGCTGTGACCTCACACATGCATAAACTGTGACCAAGCTGTGGAAGCAGGGGGAGCCAGCACTAAGAGCTGAGCTAATGGGCGGTTCAAGCTGACTGGGGTCCTGGAGGGCTTTCTGGGGAGATAATGTTTAAGCTGAAGTGAAAAAGGTGCATAGGAGCAGTGAGTAAAGAGGTGGTCGGAGCTCCTCATCAGAAGTGACTTGCACAAAGTCAAGTGGGTCACCCCCTAGGCCATAGGGAGCGGACTCTGGGGAGAGCAGCTGGGTCAAAGCTGGCAGGGCTTTGTTTACCATTATAGGAGTTTACTTTTTTTTTATGAGAGCTGTGGGAAGCCTTTGTAGGGATTTGATCAGGCTGAGGCTGTCTAGGTTGCTTAGAGGTGGACAGAGGAGGCTGGGCTGGGGGGCACTCCAAAGGCAAGGATTCCAACTCAAACCCATGGGTTTCTCATTAAGGGAACATGGATGGAGGTGGTGGCAGGGCAGATGGAAAACGGGGAGCTGCTGTCTGGAGGTCCTTAGGTGTGGGGACACATGCCCCCTGTGGAATCTGAGGAGGCAGTTGTCTCTACCCCTCTGACAGGAGCAGCAGACCGCAGATGGGGCAAACATTACTCCCCGGCAGCTAGGGGGAGGGCCAAGTAAGCAGGAGCTTTGGCGCCTTTGGGTCACCCTCATGCCTGGTCCCCAGCAGCTTGTGTCTGCTTATCCACTGCAGCCATCCTGCACGCTGACTGCCATGGCTCCTGAGCCAGCTGACTTGCCTGCTATACCCGTGTCCCTAGGAAAGGGCGGCCATAGGTGCCCATGATAGCTTAGGGCTTACGATGTTGGTCAGACCCTGGCTCCACCCCACATCACTCTGACTTGATGTAGGGTGGAGGGTAAGGTACTGAGGATTGAATTTACTGAATTACCTGAGTTGGTCTTCAACTTCCTACTTCAGTGTTCCAGACTGCTGAAATTATAGGCAGTGCACTATATGCTTGGCTTGAGTCTTCAGTTCTTAAACCTCCTAAGGTTTCCCTTATTTCCCTTTCTCTGAAGTGGGGATAATATGTGTCGGGCTTGTTGGCTACCATTGCAGAATATATTTAAGCATCTTTCCAAAAAAATTCACACACACACACACACACACACACACACACCTCTGCCATCCTTTCTCCCAGCCACATCTGGTCTCCCTTATAAGTCACCCATGCTTGTTCTTTCCATGTTCACCTCCACTCACTCCTCTTCTTTAGTCTGACTTTAGTGGCCCTGCTTCTGATAAGGCCTGTTCAGTGCCAGCTGTTACTGTTTATTTTTGTGGCACTAGGAATTGAAGTCAGAGGTGTATGAGTGATAGGCAAGTTGTGCCAGGTTTTCTGGACTTTGGCGGCGCTGAATTCAAGTCCCACATGTGCTGCTTATTGGCTGTGTGACTCTGGGCAAGAAACTAGACTTCTCTGAGGGTATAAATTGGAGCTCTGTTAAGGATGAAAGACTAGATGAGGTAGAATCACCTGGTACAGAGTGGCTGCTTAGTGACTCTTCCTCTGCCAGGATCGAACCCAGGCTTGGCTTATGGGCATGAAGCAGATGGTCTGAAAGGTCATTTCCCATGACATTAGCCCTTCTTGGAGCTACTCATTGGCTGATTAATAGGAAATGGATCTGCTATCCAGATGAACAAAGCATGGCCACATCTTAATGAGCCAGGTTTTTCTGGCTTTGGACCCCTGGGTCTTAGGTTAGGGACTGTGATCTAGCCCAGGTGTGTGTAGCAAGATGGCAAGTGTGGCGGTCCCTTCATTTCTCCCTCTTCCCTGCCTCCTGGAGGAGGAGGAGCTCAGGGAGCCTTGTGGTCTGTCAGGATGCAGTAACCAAGCAGTGGGGCAAGGGCAAAGAGGGGTAGATTACAGGAAAACATTTATCTGGGAAGACATCCAGAGATACCCAGGAGCTAGGAAATCCAGGCTTCTGGGACTGCTGGTGGGACGGGCTGGGCATGAGGGGAGTCTCAGTTTCTGATTTGAGCCTTGGGGTTGGTGGAAGTACTATTACCCAGATGAAGAGCAAGGTGGGAGACAGGTCCTGGGGGATCGGGCTCATCCTGGAGGGCAGCTCTCTAACATCCTTTGCCTTAGAGCATGGAGTAATAGCATTGGAAAAGGAATTCCATTGGGATTCCCTGGGGAATTCCTGTGCTCGGTTACTTAGTATGTTTTAGTAAGGGTCTACAGGACTGGGAAGATGGCTCTGTAGAATAAGCGCTTTCCTGGCAAGCGCAAGGGTCTGAGTTCAATCCTCAGTTCTGCCAAAAAAAAAAAAAAGTAAGGGTCTATAGGGTCTCACTATGTAGATCTGACTCATAGTGATCCGCCTGTGTTCAGCCTCCCAAGAGCTGGGATTACAGGTACTCGCCATCACCCCCAGGCTCAGTTGCTATCTCAGCGTACCTTGGGGGTGGGGTTGGCAGGACACCTGGGGGATTGAACCCCAGCCACTGTGTCTGCCTACGCAGGCTCTTTAATCCACTGAGCTATTTGGCCTGCCCTCGGTTACTTAGTAGTTGTGTCATGTTAGACAAATCCTGTAACCTCTCTGTGTCTTGATTTTTCTTTCTTATAAACAGTAATTATGTCACTCACTTCATAGGCTTCGAAGAGTTGATAAACATTTAGCTCTTTGAACAGTGCCTGGTACACATTAAGCACTGTATAAAGGTTAGGTGTTATTATTTTCTCTTGTAAGTCTTTCTTGGACCCTTCCACTGGCATCTGTTGCCTACAGTTTTGACTGTGCCTGTTATGACCATGCTGTGATAACTTGGTATCTCCATCTCTTTTTTAGGCAAACCTGTCTTTGTTAAGGTCCCCGAGGACCAGACTGGGCTTTCAGGAGGGGTGGCATCTTTTGTGTGCCAAGCCACTGGTGAACCCAAGCCACGTATCACATGGATGAAGAAGGGGAAGAAAGTCAGCTCCCAGCGCTTCGAGGTATGTCTCTGGTTGGGAAGGGCAGGCAGGGCTTGGGGTCTGCTCACTCTTCCCTCTGGTCCTGTACTGCTCCCCTTAGCCTTTTCTCCCACCCTTCTAAGTCTTTCAGAGGTGGGAGGAGATTGTTCTGAGTAGGTCCCCATGCCACCAGCAGACTGTGACCCCTTCTGTGTCCTCTGACAGGTAATTGAATTTGATGACGGGGCAGGGTCAGTGCTGCGGATCCAGCCATTACGGGTACAACGAGATGAAGCCATCTACGAATGCACGGCCACCAACAGTTTGGGCGAAATCAACACTAGTGCCAAACTCTCGGTGCTTGAAGGTATATACCATCAGGACTTGGCATGGTGGGTGGGGAGATAAGGTGTGGGGAGAGCCAGCCAGCATGGGTCCTGAACACTGGCCATTAGGGTGGGTGAAAGTCGGCAGTGGCCAGGCCTGGCTTGGCTTGTGCGTGGTGGCTGTACAGTTTCCTGCCAAGCTGGGTTATTGGCTTTGGTGGGTTCTGGGTCTGATTTGAGGTGTGGAGATGCAGGTGGATATTGCTTGGGTTTTGTGACTTTGTCAGTGAATAATGTTTTCATGTACTGATCTTGTATCGTGCACATACTGATTTGTACTGCTTTATCAGCATATGTCTATTGTCCCATGAGCAAGGGTCACAGGCTGGGGACTATGGCTCCATATGAAGATCTTATATCTTTTCTTACTTGGTAGTGCTGTCACTCAGTCACAAACCTGGACTACCTTTAAGTCTAGAAGGTCATCCTATGCGGTGCTTTCCTTGACGTGCTCATGTTCAGTGAGTTCCGTAGGAGCAGTTCAGAGGGCTGGTACACACAAGGAGGAAGTTGAGCCAGAGTCAACATGGGCCGGGGAGACGGCTCAGTAGAATAAGCATTTCCCTGGCAAGTGCAAGGGCCTGCGTTTGATCCCTCGTACCAAAGAAGAAAAGAACTCTGGTTCAGTATGGAGTTTCTTTTTGGGTGGGGCTTTGGGAGTACAGGAAAACCTTGAGTCTGGGAATTGAAAAGATGACCACACAGGATCACTTGGGAAAGCAGAAATGAAGCAGGGGTGGCCCAGATAGACTTTAGCCGCATGGGATTTGGCAGTCTGTGTGCTGTTGTCAGTGTTTGTATTTCCAGAGTATATCTTTGATTGTTGCTTTATTTGTAAGATACAATGCCAATGCTCACTGTTTAAAAACTGAAACATAAATACTAAATTGAAAATAGTAAATAGTACATAAAAAAGAAAACAGTAAATAGGAAGAAATAAGTCACTTCTCATCCTCTGTTCCTTGTGGCCCATTTTCTGTGCATGTCTATATGTATTAAGATATAAAAAACAGAATCACATACCACCCAATGATTTATGCATTTTTTTATCATTTATTCATTGTGTGGTACTGGCGATTGCAGTTAAAGGCTTTGCATTAGGTTCTGTCCCAGTCTTCCTTTTTTTTGATGCAGGAGTTTGACAAGTTGAAGCTTGTAATTCTCTTGCCTTAACCTCTACAGTGTGAGGGGTACAGGTGTGACCACAACACCTGGCTTAGTTTTTTTTTTTTAATGTATTGTGAACATTTGCCTTGTCAATGAACAATCGTGTGTGTGTGTGTGTGTGTGTGTGTGTGTGTGTGAAGACAGGGTCTCATTATGTCATATAGTCCAGGGTAGCCTTGAACTCATGACCTTCTTTTCTCAGCCTCTCCAGTAATGAGAATATAGACATGTACCACCATGCTCAGCTCTGCATTCTCTTGTTTTTTGTTGTCTTTTTTGAGATAGGATCTCCTATGTAGTCCAGGCTGGCCTTGAACTCACTATGCAGCCCAGGCTAGTCTCAAACTCACTGAGATCCTCCTGCCTCAGGCTCCTGAGTGCTGGGATTTTTTTTTTTAATGTATTTGGTAAGATTTTTTTGGCAGGACCGAGGATTGAACTCAGGCCCTTGCGCTTGCCAGAGAAGTGCTTATTCCAGCCATCTCACTGGCCCCCTTAAATGTATATGGTACAGGTCTCACTACGCAGCTTGGACTCATCGTGATCCTACTGTTTTCAACCTCCCCAGTGCTGGGACTACAGGTGTGCACCACCAACGTGGTCTCCATGGCCAGCTCAGTGTGCTCAGGGGTGGGCCTGGCACAGCATGTGGTACCAGGGATCTAACCCAGGTCCCTTCACTTAAGCTAAGCAGTCACATAATCTTCTGAGCTATCTTGCCAGCCTGGAGTGCTGAGATTACAGCCATGTGCTACCACACCTTGCTCCTGCATTATTATTTTTAATGACTGTGTGTAAGCTATCACTTGGAAGTAACCTAACATATTTAGTTATTCCGTTACTACCAGCTTTGTTTCTTGTTTTTTTAATAAATTAGGTGCTGTACATGTCCTTGTAGGTGGGGGTATTCACCTATTTCCTTGCTTTGGCTTCATGGAAGTGAAAGTGCAAGGACAAAGACACTTTTGGTGGTGGTGGTATTTGTGTGTGTGTGTGTGTGTGTGTGTGTTAGTAGAGATTAAACCCAGACTCTTTGTACTGAGTTACATCTTGAACTGTTTTTCATTTTTATCTTGAAATAGATTTAAATTGCCTAGGCTAGGCTTGAACTTGTGATCCTCCTGTCTCAGTGCTGGGATTATAGACATACCACCATACTTGGCTGAGTCCATACATTTTTTTTTTGAACAATTTTTTTCTTTTTGCTACTGGGAATTGCACTTGCCAGGCAGATACTGAACTATATATACCCCTGACCCTGCATGTGCATTTTTTAAGTCTTTACTATTTCTTTCTCTTTTTTCTTTCTTTTCTTTTTTTCTGGCGGAACTGGGGATTGAACTCAGACTCTTGCGCTAATCAGGGAAGCGCTTATTCCACTAAGCCATCTTCCCAGCCCCTTAGTCTTTACTATTTCTAAAATGTATTAGTTTATACTCTGTGGAAGCAAGGTATAAGAGAGCCTCTTTTTTTTTTTTTTTTTTTTTT
>PVKA01021251.1:0-38979 GCA_004027165.1 Ctenomys sociabilis | reverse complement strand
GGAGAGGAGAGGAGAGGAGAGGAGAGGAGAGGAGAGGAGAGGAGAGAAGCAATGTGAGCCATAGTATCCCTGAAATGTGTCACGTGAAAGCTATTCAAAAATTGAAGACTGAATTCTACAGAACAATGGAGATTAAAAGTAGGAAAGATTTATTGAAAGGGAGAGATACAGCTCCTGAGATTCAGGAGAGATCCTGAGTGGATTACTTAGGACTCATCTTCTCAGAGAAAGTCACAGAGCACAGTCTCATGGGCACAATGTGGGTGAAGGCTATGCCCAGCTAATATTAAAGTACAGCTGCTTAAGAAATGTTGATTTTATGCTAAAGGACAAAGAATTCTTCAGGAAGGGAGGGTCATGGTCACCCACTGAGTCACCGATGTCTATTGAGGCTTAGTTGGACCTGATGTTACCACTTATCTTACTAGGGAAGCATGTAGGCCTAGTCATTCTGTCTGTATCTTGAGGCATGGTTTCCAACAGATGTACCTCTGGCCACCTTGTGATGAGTTTTCACCTTTGGACTGACTCTCTTGAGGGCCTATCCCTGTCTAATTGTCTATAGTATTTCTGTGTAACTCAGCTGTCTGTCATAATATCAGTGGTTAACTGTTTTTAATCTAGAAGGAGTAGAAATGAAAACTTTTAATTCTAAGGACTGTTGCTGTACTTGTCAGAAACTGATCCTCTGCAATCTTAAGTCTTTGCCCTATTCGTCTCTGCCTAGCAGACTACACATGAGCTGCCCTGGGATGGAGAGGACACCATGAAAGGATCCCAGCGGTCTGCTGAGCACTGCTGGCTATGTAAGCAGAACAGCCCACTGGTAGAACAAAGATGGCCAGGATGGGAACAAAGCAGAAGGAAGGAGACAACAGCCATGGAAGGTCCTCGATTGAGATGACTTTGTGTCAACACCATGTATTTCTTGCTAACATTAAAGCAGAAGTGAACACTGGAGTTTCAGCTGCACTGTCCAACTGCCTATGGAAAGGGAGCCAAGTGGGAATTTTTACATCAACAGTAAGGCTATGATTAGGGGAAAAAGTCCTCAGGGAAGACAATTACATCAGCATATTTCTCTAATTTATATTTTAAATAGTGTAAGTATTCCCAGAGGCTTAGTGACAGATGTAAGTTCTGCAAATATATTAAACTCAAATCATCTGCATGTAACTTGCTGAAGACCCACCCTCCTCCAGATTCAAGCAATTTTTAAAGGCAATTAGGTTTGGAAGTTTTAAACCTATAGCTAATCCAGCTAAACAAAAACACAGTTTACTTCAAGAGCCTTGCAAAGTGATGCCTCCTCTACCCCCAACCATTGTTTCTTTAGCATTAAAGGCTGGTAATCCTTGTATCACCAGCTACTTGCAGGAAAACACAGGCCAAAAAAGTAGATAGGTAGACAGGCTGAGAGGTGGAGGAGTTGGTGTGAGGGCTGCCATCAGACAGACACAGGTACAAGCTCGGTACTGTTTCTTCCCAATAGTGTGGCCATGACTCAGTTATTCAGCCGCTGTTTCAGAGACCGAATCCTTCTTAAGGCCATGGCCCTGGCCTGGATAGCTGGGTCCAAGTGCTCCCTTTGCTGCCTCCTTGTTGTGTGACCTCAAGAATGCTGCTAAACTCTAGGCACTTCCATTTGTTAGCTAGAGGATAACAGTAGTACTGACCTCAAGGGATGTTTGAAGGTGAACTGTCTAAGGATTTTGTTAAGTATATACAATACAGCCTGGTAGTTGAAAAGCATCAGTTAAGTGCTCTTTTATTATCATTACATAACAAAGATGTATAACTTACAAGGTATTTGAAATAATAGGACATCTTTTTGGAAGAACTACTCTATAAGACAGTTCATGCCAGTCAAGTTGTGACCAGATTATTTAATTGCATGTTCAGATTTTGTCTGTTCCATGAAGCCATATGACCACAGGGTAACCCTAGTCATTACACTGTCTAGATGTGACTTTTCCTATCTCTGAAATGAGATTAGCAGGTTTATTCATATTGTTATGATGATTTAACATGCAAGTTAAAAGGTATCCAAATACCCAGAATGTTCCAAATCCAAAACTTATTGAACATCAATAGTGCCACCAGTGGAGAATTCCACACCTGACCTCACATGACGGGTTGCAGCCAAAACACAGGGGTACCAAAAATATTGTACAAAATTATCTCCAGGCCATGTGGATAAGTGTCTATGAAACAGAAATGAATTCTTTGTGTAGATTATATGCAAATAACCCCAAATCCAAAGGTATTCAAAACCTGAAACATTTCTAGCCCTCAGAATGCCAAATAATAAATACCTAACTTATACTACAAATATGGCGTTCATAGTGCCTGATCCATAGTAAGAGGAAAACAAATGTCAGCTAATATTTGACTGTACGTTCACACATGTCAGCTGCTGCTTGGTGCGTAGTACTTGAGCAGTAATCTTTATTTTCTCCTTTGTCAATCACGTTGTTCTTATTGCAAAATTGGTTCTTTGAGTTCAATACTTTTCAACTTGTCACAGCTGCTTGCAGGGAATTTATGGATGATGCCATGAATCTATCTGCCTCAGGTTTCTAAAGACAGGAATGGTTCCTTTTCTGAAGTCGGGGTGAACATGTTGCTATCCTAAAACTTCAGCATTGTTCAGCAGTCTTTGATGACTAACATGGTAAGAGTAGTGTTGGAATACAAGAGGCCACAGGGCGTCCTCAACAACCCAGTGGGAAACCCTAACAAGTGGTTTCTCATAAGCGTGATCAAGAGGATGATAAAGCCACCATGAAGAACTATTACAAGATTGAGGCAGCTCAGAAGGTTGGTCTTTCATAGATAAGAAATGGATGGGACAGGGGTCAAAAGGTAGTTTCCCAAATAGGAAAGTAGAAGAGGAAAATAGTTTAGACAAGAGGAAAAGCATATGAAAATAATTTGACACATTTGGAAAATCAAAGATAACTTAGCTAGATAAGTAAGCAGTATTCTGCCAGCCCCAGAAGAACATTAGAGACTTTTCTCACCCATAGTAAATATTTAGAAAAGAGTATATTTACAATAAATTTTTTTTCTAGACCTAGGGAGAACAGGAATGATAGAAAAAAAGCTTAGGCAAAGCGCAGAGACTGCGGTTCGATCACCGGCACCACATGCCATGCCAGCCCCAGCTTAGGGCATGCTGAGACAGCCACATTAAAAAGAAAATGAGGGCTCAGGCTTGGGTGGCTGAGGTGAAGAATATTGCCTCAGAAGTTGCCACAGAGGAAAAGAGCTCCTCTAACCTGCACTGGAGCCACACTGAACGCTCATCTTCTCCCACGTTAACGGGAGTTCTCAGAGGAAACTGTCTGTAGTACAGATTCTGCAAAATGCTTTGCCTTGGATGGCCAGAATGTAGTGATTGTGGAGAGATGCAAGGCTGTAGACCACAACCAAAATTACCACTAGTGACCTTAGTTCTCTGAATAGCTGCTAACTATCAGCCTCTGTATCTGACCTGATGTCCTAGAGGCTATGGGGCAAAACTGACGATGGATTCGCAAACTTGGCAGACTTCCTGCTTTCTCCAACCCAAAGTCTCCGCAAGCTATGAGATCACAGCTGACACACACAGAAGAGATTTTCCTGCCCTGCTGCAGTCCACCTACCTAACGCGACTGGTTCAGGTATTAATGGATGTCTTTCTTTTGTTTATGCATACACAATCCATAATGTTCGTTTAACTTTTCCCCTGAATGATACATCATTCAGGTTAGCTTGAACTTATATTCCCAGGCCACGTTCTATAGAAGACCAGTTAGGAAGCATTAAGGTCTCACTGTCCTCCTCTGTGGGCACAAAGAACAAATGTAGCAAGCAGGGTGATAACATTTGCAGAGCCCAGAGAGAAGTCAACACAGCTGAGGTCAAGTCATTCACCTGGGCGTGCACTAATGGACATTGTAAGGCAGCTGACTCTTGCATAACTTTAATTGCTTGTACCCATGTCTAAGAGAATAAAATCAGAACAAGCCAGATGCTTAGGGCTCCTCTGACTACTACAAACAAGAGACTCTTGGCAGCCACATGCATTATCTCTGCCCTAGAGTCAGGGTGACAAACCCATAGGCTGACAGGAGGGATAAGCTGGTCCCCCACGAGTGATGCCCACATAGGACCTTAGCTAGAGCAGGTTAGCTGCCCACAATGGTCTCTCATATTTGGTTCAGAATAAACTATTTCCTAAACCCATTTAAAGCAGAATTGTTATTTTATGTCAATAAATGAATAAAGTGAAATTCCATGAGGCTTAAGGCTTAAACCAACTATACTAGGCTAAAAGTGAAGTAAATCCAGAAGCTCATTTAGAGCTGCCAAACATTCAGAAGCCACTTGTTTGTTTGAGCCAAAGGGTCCTTATATCATAAGAAGGCTAAGCTAGCACTATGTGAAGCCTACCCTAGAGAGCTCTCAATAAATATTTGAAATAAATCAACCCTTAATAAAGATTAAGCTAACTCTGAAGTAAGTAACTTTTTACATGCCTGAATTTGCCAAAACAAACTCAACCTATTTTGAAGAGCAAAATTCAGATAATATTTTTTCAAAAAAGCTTAGTTTACAAGGTTCACAGAATCCAGTAAAAGATCATTAGGCTGGGATAGACCAACAAATTTTGATCTATAATCAAGTCAATAGAAACATATCCCAAATAACACATAAATATGGTTAAAAGGGAAATGGAGCACATTATACAAACCTAAGGCAGAGAACAATGGAAAAACATGTATAAAGTATTGAAAGAAAAACTTCTTCTAGAGCATTACATACAGTGAAAATATCTTCCACAAAATGAAGGGGAAATGATATTTTTTTCAGGCAGACTGAAGCTGGGAGGGTTTGGCCCAGGTGGAGTTGGTCCCCACGTAGCCGACTCACTGCAGCCTCCGAAGAACACTCACTCCTGGTGTGCTTGTGTGGCTGGATGCCAGAGCAATTGGGAAACACACTTGAAAGGATTTAACTTTTAGGAGTCAGGTGAACACAGATTGTTGGTGACTGAGAGAAGACAGCAAAGTGTGGGACTGCACAAAAGCAGAGGTGTATTGGGTGGAAAACCCTGAGTACTCTCCCCAGCTCTGGTGCTGGTCCTGGCTGTGAGGACATGAGGAAGTGCACCTGAAGTTCCCATCTTAAAATCAGAAGCGCATCTGCACCTAAGCACAGGATTTCTACAGTGTATGCTGAAAGTGCTTGGAAAATTGGAAAATGCTATTTAAACGTAACATTTTTGTTAATATTATTAAAGAGAAAGTCCTGTGAGTGTTAAGCAGTTGGAGCACAATGGGGGAGCTTGAGACACATTGAAGGTCTAGGGATAATTGCTATAGAAGAAGCACTTTTTATGTCTAGAGAGCAGTTTTCCTGGTCCTTGGTCATAACATGAGAACACTATTACAAATGCACAGCTGATATGAATAGTGCTTATAATGAATGGACCTTAGGGAGAAAAGTACTGCCACATTCAAAACCAAATGGAATGCGTTGAAGTATCAGAATGGCTGCCTTCTACTTCTCCCTGTGAATCTTTAGCAGACATATGCATAAACTCAGAGTATTTATTTGCAAGTCTTGTTTCTCAACCTTCTAAAAAGACTGTAAGCTAGATGCAGGAGTTCATAATTATTACTACACCTGGGATTGGAATGCATGAAGTGAAGAAACAGTGACACTGTTGAGCCTACTATAGCTGAATCTGTGGTCCAGAAGAGAAATTCTGTTCATAACGATGAGTTCCATTACCGTGTGGAAAGAATTCACAACTGTTAAAAGTGGAATTTCAAATCACATATGCATCTCAGTTACAGAAAACACAGGCACAGTTACCTTCCTTCTGAACAAAGGTCAATTCCCAGGGCAGGTAGAAGCAGTAAACATAAGATGAACAGAGAGAGGCTGGGTATCTGAAGACCAGCAGCACCACTGAGCTCATGCACAACATTTTGAATTGCAAAATTATAGAGCTCTGTTCTTTACAATTATGGAAAGAGTTTGGAAGGATGATTACAGGTAAGAGAATTAAAGTTATGAAAGATTAAAAAGAGGACTGGGATTCAGTGTAATCTAGAAAGCAGTAGAAGTTGATGGGAAATGAATACTCTTCACATGAATAAACAGGCCTTGTCCAAATTACGGAGCTGGAGTGGCAGGGTGAGGGCCACAGAAAAGTCCTGAAAGGAAGTTGTTTAAAATTTGTGAAAAGCAAAATTCAACTATGTAGATAATAAAGGAGGCTATAAATCTGACATGGTAAATAATAAGTATTTATCAAGCACCAAGATGCAGTGGTGCCTCTGACTCCTCCTGTCTCTCCAAGTGGTGAGCAGCAAGGGACCAGTCAGGAGTGAACAGCATGAAGTGCTTGTACCCAGGCCAAGGCTACCTAGTTCTGTTAGAAGTGTGAGTCTGCAGAGGGAGTGAAGAAAAGGTGGGCAGAGATTAGGCGATCTGCTTGCTGACTTCAAAAATTAGCTCAATTGTTCAGGCAGACAGAATATGAGTTTGGATAAAACCAGCCAACTATCATTTTGTGAGTTAATTTGCCTGATTTGTGGCACCTCTTTTGTATGTTATTTTGGTTGGTCCCACAATAATCCTAGCAGAGGCAGTTTTATACATCAAAGTTGAGCATCCATGTATTATTAATACACAGACTCTGAACTCTCAGTGGCGTAGCCCAGCAGGCTCAGTTCTTCATCTCCTGAGCTCCTTGCCAAGCCTGGCAGCCTGGGAAGTGAAGGCCCTGCACTTCTGCTTACTTTGGCTCAAGCTCATCACCTATTCTGACCTCACTGCAGGAGAGGCCAAGAAACAGAGGCACAGGAACGGGGGTGAGCCCGGGTGAGTTTAGTTGTATAGTTATTCAGTGTTGTGAGCAGTACTGCCATAGACCCAGTGGCTTCCAGCAACAAACTTTTTATCACTTCCCGTGGGTTTGTCCTCTGTGCAGAGGCCCAGAAAGAAGCTGCTCAGGTTATAGAGTCACTAGGCAAGATCTGT
This sequence comes from Ctenomys sociabilis, assembly GCA_004027165.1. Classification (NCBI taxonomy): domain Eukaryota; kingdom Metazoa; phylum Chordata; class Mammalia; order Rodentia; family Ctenomyidae; genus Ctenomys; species Ctenomys sociabilis. Next base: position 31,941 of record PVKA01021251.1, on the reverse strand, counting down.
TTCTGGTCATTAACCACAGTCAGCTGCCTCTAAGCTGAAAGACGGAGCCTCTGGGTTTCTTGCTGCTGTCCATTGGGCTTCCCCTTAGTTCTTTGTCCACATGGCAGTTTCCCGTCTTAACGCAGACTGAGGATAGTTTCCCAGAAGGACAGACATTGCAATATTAACATCATAGTGTGATTGCTGATCATCATTGCCATGTTCTATCATTGGATAGAATCAAATTACAGGCCTTGCCCACCTTTAAGGGGCGATTACAGACAAAGTTGGGAGCAGCAGGAAGTAGGAAAAACTGAGTACTCTTCACTGCAGTAACATCATGTACCTACTCATCAGAAAGTGAATCAGGGAGTAGGAAGCTTAAATGCATTAAAACCTTATGACAAGCAAGCAGTAAAGCTGGTGTTCCTATTTGTTTTATTTCTAAAGCCACATTTTAAACCATAACACTGTAACAGTCGACTGCAAAGAGCTTTCTGTTGTGATCAGGAGATATAGATGATGGGAATCTAGATCAGAAGGTCTTATAGATGATGGAAACCTAGAGTCTGATTTTCATTTTAGACCCACTGACTGTTGGGTTTGGACTAGAGAAGGTTAGACTAGGGGCAAGAGGCATTCTGTAAAAGTTCAGATGTGAGATGATGGCACCCTTGAGGGGAACGAGGGCCAAGCGATGGAATGGAGGAGACGTGGAAGCAACACTGGGGATGTGAGTAAAGTTGGTAGGACTTGCTGACTAAGTGCTGCTGGTAGGGTACAGAGAATCCCAGAAAAATCCCCAGATCCTGATGGACTGGGATCAGGAACAAATGCTCATGCTCCTCCAGGTCACCCTCTCCCTCATCCGCTCATTCCAATCATCTCACTTGATTTGTACTTCCGGGACACAGCTGGTGTCTTGCACAGCATAGCCTTTGCTGACTTCATTTCCTAGAATACTATCCTCAAGCCTAGTGGGTAGCAACTCTTCTCTTAGCCCCCCCTCCCATCCTCTTAATCATATCACATCGCATGTAGAACTAGGTAAAATTACCTTGATATCATTATTTTATTTGGCTGATTCCTGGCCAGCAGAGACTTGTTTGTTGCTGTGAGAGACTGACATGTAGTTAAGACTCAGTGCCTTCCGATAAATGACTGACTAGGAGCAAATGAAGCGATGAGGAGTGGGGGGCATCTCAGTGGTCAGAAGGTGGTGGAGGAGAATGAAGTCAGAAAAGGTCTACCATGTGCTGTAGACTGAGGGGGCTGTGGGAATTTAGAATTTCAGAGGGTGTGTGTCCCTACAGTGGGAGAGACTGAGGAAGAGTCAGTGGCGATTGACTCAGAGCTCTGGATGAAAGGCCAAATGGGATAGCAAGGGAGTCTTGTTGGGGTGGTGAACCTGTGCCAACCTGTGTGAACCTGTCTTTGATGACTAGAAGGAAGGCACCTGGCTGGTAGGGACAGAAGAAAAGCTGAGCGGGTAGAGCTGCAAGCACTGCACAGGGATGTGGAGCCTGAAGGGCAGTTCTACAAGGTTAGCCCTGTTCCTAGCCCTATTTCTTTTAGTGAGGAAAGTGAAGAATGGATGAAACAATAATTCTCTGATAAGTGTTGAGTCCTAGGCCAAACAAGCTGAATTCAGCACCTTCCTTTTAAATTGTTTTACACCTTCACCTCAGGAGATGATCAGAGTTCAGAATCCATTCTTTTGATGCCTAAGTCCTAGATATATTTTGGAACAAAATCGCATGACTTACAGAGCATGCTAACACACTTTTACAATTTGTTCACTCATCCTCAAATACTCATTGAGCCCTTACTCTGAAAGTATCAGGGACTGTGTATCATCTTACATGCATGATGCCTTCAAACGTTCTTAATCATGATTAGGGTGTTGTAGACCCTACAGCTCCCTCATTTATAAAGAAAACCTTTTTGGTGTCCCCCACAGTTTGGGATGACATGAATCTCCTTGAATTCTGGCTATACATACTGTTTTGAACACATTCACCAGACTGGTCAGGTGAGGGACAATCCTAGCAGGTGCTCAGCCTGTGGCTTCTGTCCTCTTAGCATGTCTTTTAATTCTAAAAGGTTCTATTTGGGCACTTCCTATGAAGAAGCTGCTGATGGGTGTAGACAGAACAAAGAAAAATGATAACTCAATAGCTTCCAGTCCAAGGAACTTACATTTTTCCACCCATGAAATTGTAGAGGTACAGATGCCTAACTTTTATAGATTTTTGGTTCCATCACATTAGTTTCTGTTCTATCTGCTTGTAAAGCACAAGGCAGGTTCTCTGTACTCCAGTGTAAAATATCTTGTCACGGCCATCATCCAGCTCCCCAAAGACACCTTCCTGTCACTGTAGTCTCAGCAGTTCTTGCCTCCTTCTCAGGTGTTCACATGGAGACACCTCATTCTCATGACTCCGCTGAGCACCCACAGTCCTTTCTGGGCAATGCATAAGCACCACACAGACCACCAGGCCCAGAGCTTTCAACACCAGGGACAAAGCATCTCTGCATTACATCACCATAAAAGAAAGCGTGGATCCAAAAAAAAAAAAAAAAAAAAAGAAGCATGGTTTACGTCGCCACGAAAGCCCTTCTCCTTAATGCCCACTGGTGAGCTGCCTATTTTTTATTCCTTCATCCCACGTGGAACAGAATAAAAATGACACATTCAGATCTTATTATTGCCAAATAATGAAACACTGTTTTTACCTCAGCTCAGTTCTTTCCCCCTCCCTGTCCTCAAGAAGAATTCCTCCCTTGGCCATAGGAGTTGTGAATCAGATGAAAGAAAAAAGGTCCCAGTCCTGTGAACAGTAGCATGGCTTTTCTCCCCTAACAGGCTCTGCATCAGGGAGCCGGTGACTGGCAGGTGAGGTATGGGACGAGGACAGTAGGAAGAGGGAAAGGACAGCAGTGATCGTAGGATGAGCAGTAGGGCCTGGAACTGCAGAGCATTTGAGAGGGAGAGGAAGAGGAATTAGGAAGAATTGCCTTTGAGTTTTCCCTTCTTCAAGCTAATTGCATAAAGACTTGAATTCCTCCCCTCTGAAGGCACTGCCTTCTCAAATGTTTTGTTTTATCCACAGTCCTGCAGTGATGTCACAGGCACAGCAAGCACCCAGCAAGCTGACCTGGTAGCCCAGATGGGAAGAGGCTATAAATAAACAACAGCACTAGAGAAACTAGCAGTTCAGCTAAAAGCATGCAAAGATGATGTTTGTAACATAAGTTCATATTAATAAAATTGTTCATTATTTGAGATGAATTCAGCAAGGGGCTAGGTAGAACTGAATATACACAGAGTATTTACATTTTAGAAGTAGGAAATCTGGACACAGGGATTTGACAGTGGGGGTCACTATAAGTGGCAGGATAGGGAACCATTCTGTGCGCCTTCCTCCTTGTTTCTCTACATGGGCTGTTTATGCTCGCCGCTGCATCAATATGTTAGTCTGCAGTCTACTCCCTCTTGCTGTCTGTGCTCTGGAGGGATAATAAAATCAATATTCCAAGCTCATTTCAGAGGCCCAAGTTTTGATATACAAGTTGGCTGTTTGTGAGGAAAAGCAGAACAGATGTCTGGGTCAACTTTGCAATAAAGCTTTGTCACTCAGGGTCATCCTAGGCCATGAACTCTACATGAACCTCAGCACTTGGTTGGGGAATGGGCCTCTCAGATAAGAACACTGTGTCCACGCATTGAGTCACACATCTCTTCCCTGTGCACACATTGCTCCTTCATGATAAGGGTAGGATCTGAGTTGGGCTGTCGCCAAGCCACATGGAGCTCCTCTAGGAAGCAGAGTTGGCCTCCCTCCTGTCCAGCCTGCCCCACTAGTGACCAGATCAGCAGGATGGATTTCATTCCATAAATCAGACTCATGATGCAGCACTACAGGGCATGAAGAACTCCTAGAGCTCTTTTCTTTGGAAGAGGGGTTGTGCTGCACCATGCTTCGGGCCTCAGGGAATCTTCCCCCAGGACTGGTGAGCTGCCCACAAGGTGACTAATTTTAGAAAAATAATAAAAGTGTTACCCTCAGGCTTTCCCTTGTCACAGTGGAAGCTCAAGCTTGTTACTTCATGTTCTATAGATTTGTCATCCAAGTGGCCCCTGATTTAGTCACTGCTTCCATTTCTCTGTGGCTCTGGTCTCCTATTCATAACATATTGATGCAAATTCTATTTCTGAGTGGGACACCAATGTTTATGCTATTTAATTTTAAATTATTATGAATGCATCTAAATTATTATGAACACATACACATGTATCATTAAAAGTGACAGATGCCCTGAAGAAAATATTTAGAAAGTGCCACCTAGTTTTTCAGTGGTAAATTTTATTTCCTCTACTTTGAAATTTATTTGAGAAAACACAAAGCAATCTTCTCTGTGCCTTAATGTTTGACACAATTTACAAAAATCTTTAGAAGTTAATACTGTACAATCAAATTCAGTCACTATTGTATGCAGTGCAATTTAATATAATCTATTCAATTAAACATCGCTGCTGTAGAGAGGGATTAAAGGCTTGACACTCTATAGCAATTAATGTTGGAATCTAGGAATCTAAAAAATGACTCCATTATATCTCATGAACTCAAGGGATGTAAAGAGCAATTGTTGAATTATATTGAATTAATAGAGGATTGCTGGCATTACATTATTTAAATCATGGGTTCTATCCCTCTAATAAAGTCAAGTATTGCTGTGTTTGTGAAACAGAACAAAATTCTAGGTCGGAGCGACACAGTTTGCCCCAGGCTTCTGCTGTGGTGGTGCTGTCTAGGCCCAGCAATCTGCAGTGTGTTAAACGTGGCTCTGGCCTAGGACTGAGAGGTCCCCAGGGACTGGACTGACTGTCCAGCAGTGAGCGGGCCATCAGAGAACTGGGCTGTGGGACCTGAGGGCTTCCAAAAAAAGGTCTCTTGACCAAAACCACCATACCTATTTTCAGTCTGTATGTTGAAATCCAGCTGCAGTGGTTGTAGTCCTTTGGATAGTAGCATTTTTCCATAATTTTTGACATTTTGGTTGCAATTCTTACTTCAATGCTTAAGATCTCAGATTCCAGTCATTCTAGCTGGAGATATGATTGAGCCTTTTCTATAAGCATGTGATTTTTTTTAAAACTAACATCCTAAATAAATACAGCAGCTACCACATTTAGGAAAATGCAAACAAATAATGTAACACTTCCTCACACTAAAACTTGTTACAGCTGTGATTCAGCCTGCGCTTGCCTTCCAATTTATAGGGAAAATTTTCTTCAGGTTGCACAGCTCTAAAACTTTCTGAACCAAGTTTTAGGTGATTGCTTTTCTTGGCAGAGAGAGATTTCTTTCTTTCTGCTTTCCTTCTACTTCCGGGCTTCATTTGGGCTCTGTACTCCATCTCCTTTGGCAGCTTCTATTCCTTTCACAGATTAATGGCAATGCTTCAATGTTTCCTCTTCTCTTTCTCTGTCTCTTTGACTTCTCTTGCCATGATGCATTGAAGAAACTGAGAAGAAATTGAGATGATCATGGACCACATCCTGCAGAAGCCATCACCACTGGTCCTCAGTGTTGCATTTACCATGTGTACTAAATTCCTGCTACCTTCTTCAGCTCCCAAACTCTCTGTAAAATAATTGACTAAGACAAACACAAATCAGTTGAAACATCTGCTTCAAATCTCAGCCATGTTCTTTTCTCACATATTTCTTTGGAAAGATGAAAAAATATTTGAAGAAAGTACAACAGCAGTTTTTTTAAGCACAGCTGTAGAACTTCTAGAAAGGATTTGGTGCCAGCTTAGCTTTGAAACTTGCCTCAATCTCTCCTGGATATCACATGGAGGTTTTTAGAGAGCATAAAACCTGTTTATAGTGAAACTAGGACAGAGAAAACCCATGGAAGCTGCCAGTCCAAGAGTAAAGCTCAAATCTCTAGAAAATTATCTCCTGATAAGGAGATTGTTCCACCCTTCTGGGAAATGCTGCAAAGAAGGATGAGATCAAAGGGTTAGGAGGATGAAGAGAAGATACTGAGAAGTCCCGGCCTGGCACATCTCAGGAATCACCAACAAAACACATAATTGGAAGGGATCACTGTGGCAGGCCAGCCCTGTCTGGGGGTGGCAGTAACTGGTGAAGGGACCAGGGAGTGGAAGGGGACTGGAGAAGCTGCTGGAACTTATGTCGGTTCACAGAAGCCCGACAATGGCGGCAGCAAAGTCACATTTACAGGAAACTGTCTTCCTCCGTGCTAACAGGCTGAGCTCGGCGTTGCTGAGGCAGCAAAGCTAGCTTGATGCTTCCTACTCCTTTGCCCTCTAACCCCTTGCAGGAGGCTGGTTCAGGACAACACAATAATCATTAAACAATTTTCTAAAAGAAAATGTATAGTATTCATCTACAAAGTATTCTATATGTGAGAAGAACAGCAAGATATTTCTGCAAAGAAAAGCTTCAAGGAAAAACTGAGCAGATAAAAATTAAAACCAATCTATCATTGATTTAGAACAATTAATGAATTTCATATATGCAAATTAAGATAGAAAACTCAGGGAGAAGAACAGAAAACAAAAGGTAATTAGCACAACTCTGGAAAAGTAATATGGGAAAAATCACAGACATAAGATGATTAGAAAGACCCCAAGAAAGACTGGACACCAGTGAGAACACAGTAAAGACCACAAAGGATAGAAGTGAGGGGAAACACCAACAACAGCAAGAAAGAGGAAGGAAGAGATGAAATTATAGAAAAAGCAAAGCCATAGGAGTGAGATGAAGTACAGCCCATACATGCTTGATCTAAATTCCAAAGAAAAAAGCAACTGAAAGCAACAAAATGAATATTTTAACGTATAAGTAGGGAAGACTCAGGGAACGGAAAGAGTAACCATTCACACCTGGCCACACAATGATGAAGCTGCTGCTTTCGAAGAGAGGACATAATGTCTGGGGGATCCACCATGGATGTGAGAAGACAATAGGATGAATTCAACTTTAAAGGAAAGAAAATCACATTTTAGCACACATGTATACTAGTGTGTTTGTGTGGATGAACTCACATATAATGTTTAGGTATAATTAACATAGTAACATTAGAAAGTCATGAACCCAACAAGAATGAGAATATTAAATAATGTGCCTACTTATGACTCTCCCTTTGTGCCCTTTCTCCTTCCCCAGAAACAAACAATATCCTGAGTCACACATGTGAGTATTCCTAAAAGGTATATTTTGGTGTATGTGACCTTCTAGCATTTCAAATCTAAACCCCATAAATGATAAGTGGCACAACTGTTCTATGTACTGTTGTGTTGGTCGGATAGAAAGTATAATGCAGAGGAACTTGACATAGAGTAATGACTCCACGTTTAGGGTGCTACCCATGGAAAGAAAAAACAACAGCTCTGAGCTGTGCTGGTGTCATACATGGAAGAAAACTCAGGGACAGATGCAAAGAAAAGGCTCTCTTGGGACAGCAGTGTAGAACTGTGTGAGGCACCTGGGAGGAGGGGCTGGCACCTGGGCCTCTAGGAGGCAGAGAGTGTGATAGAGAGAATGTTACCAAGCTGGTTGCCAGGACTGGGAACCCCAAATTGGATTCCTCTGCTTCTGCTGCTCTTGTGAGAAAAGGTTGTTGGGGGTGGGGGCCTCAGGAACAGGGAAGACTCAGGCAGCCATGGAAAAGCAAGCCTCCCTCCTCCTCAGGTGCTATGCACTCACCTGAAGGCCCTTGTCGTGAATCCTTTCTCAGACCTAGCTGCAAAGCTCATGAAAGATTTTCTGTCTCATTCCCTGGTTCACCAAACACTTTGTGGAAGGGTGAATTGGAAGCCTAGAGGCTGTGTCTTCAGAACTGGCACAACTATTAGTCAAGAAAAAAGATTTTGACTGGCAAGCTGAGATTTCTGAGATGTTACAGGAAAGACCATAGTTCAGAAGCAACAAAACATGGGTCATGACTGGATTTAGCTGTACAACATTCACTTTGATTGCTATATAAAATTCTAGTGTGGAAAAAAACCCTGAAACTGTACCTCAGTTCACCCACATCCACATTTCTTTGTCCAGGCTTCTCCACTTGTTAGCTGGAGTATATCCTTTCTTAGTTTCCTCCGATGGGAAACTTTCCACTGGGTTTCATGTTCATGTGAACAACATTCCCTGAACTTTGTTTCATTGTCTTAGTGCCATAGATTGAGCCCAGTGCCTTCACACTGAGCTACATTCCTAGGCTCTTTCTTAATTTTTTATTTTGAGACTTGGTCTTTCAAAGTTGCTCAGTTGCTCAAGCTCCAACTTTTTATTTTTCTGCCTCAGTCTCCAGGGTGCTGGGATTCCAGGTGTGCACCACCATGCCTGGTGTTAAGAGAGGCTTCCTCAGTGAGATTCTTCACCTACCTTGATGGCAGCTGCAAGCTGCCAACTCTGAGGCATTCGTTCCCTTCACCCTTCTGTGTTTCAGTGCTCTCAGGAGGCTGTAGTGCCAAGTAAGTATCATGTCATTAAATCTAAGAAATCTTCAGTTATGGGAAACATTTTCATTTTGTGTATCACTAAGAAATCAATTAAAAATTACTGCCAATAACACTGCATATTGTTTTCTTGTCACTTTAAAATTATTTTCTAGTCTTTAAAGAGTAATTTTAGGCTTCTATCAACACTAATTTTTATTATATGTCATTGTTTTGCAGGCCTAACAGGGAAAATATCAGCAAAACAAATTGCTTAGGACAGTGGGGGTGCACCTACAGCATGCACATTGTCATGTTTTTCTTTTAAGTCTAAAGATGTTAATATATGAGTTGCTTTTTTTGTACCCTAAAACCTCAGCATTCATTTTTAACTGTAGTGTTGGTACTTTGTGACAAATCAGTGGGTCTTGGGTTGCAGTTTGAGTACTCATCTCTGAAAGGTTTGTCATCATTGGTTAGGATATTAATGAAAGTTCAGCAAGTTTAGAGTTTTTTCTGGATCATGTGACCCGGACTCACAGACATGCATTTCTTGTGCTCAGGAGGTTGGGTGACTCAGCCCTGCTCCCAAGAACTTCACTACTATCCCAGGGCTTTCTCTAACCTGTGGACATCTTTTACAATTTCCAGTTTGCATGTGCTTGTAGCTGTATCTTGATGCCTGGTCAACTGCTCTTTTAGACACATTCAAGTCTCTGGAGTCTTAAGATGTACAAACTGCATGTTAGAACAGATCAGAGCATTTTTATTACTGGCCCACATTAGAATGTAAGACAGTAAAATTCAGGACTCTTTGTTTACTCCCCTTTGGGATTTTGATTCTGAATTAGGCATTTCCACTCATACTCTTTATAATTGGTAACATGACAAAACTTAGGGCTCTTTGTTTCATCTCCTCTGTGATTGTGATTCTGAATTAGATATTTTCCACTCATGCTTTTTATGATTGATAATAACAGTTGATGAATGCTGATGGCTGAATGAAAGGACTACACTGTGGAATTTTCCACCTTTGATAGCATTCTAAGAACACCCTGTTGCATAAGAGATCAGAACAAGTTATAAGAAAAAACTGTCAGTCCCCAGAGGTGTTTAGGAGATGGGCTCATTGGAAGGAAATCAGGAGACTGGGGACATCCCTTTTGGTGCTTCATGGTTTAGATGAATCATTGAAAATTTTTTTGTGTCAGAATAGACCAAACCCAATTGATCTGTGCAATATCCCTTGACTTTATTATCAAGACTATCATCTACTCAAATGGCACTTATCCTACAAGATAGGGAGACAATTTTTAGCTGAATTCTTTTACTTGCTGCTGTTAACATCTTGATCCATTCAATTAGCATTTATTAAAAACACTTATTAAGTATAATATATAAAAGAAATTACAGAATAAAGGAAACAGAAAGCAATGAGGGCCTGGATGCTTAGAGGGAAGATCATTTCAAATCTCTTAGTTAATAACTCATATACTGGGCCAGCTCTCTCTGCAAATGGTACATATGGCCTAATCTACTACATAAGAAAAATTAATTCTGACCTTCAACTGCTTTACTTTTATAGTATAATTATACAAAGCTTAAGGTACCACTGCATTTTTCAGCTAAATGAATCTTTTAAAAAGATTGGCTTTTGGTAATTTTATCATTTTTTTAACTAAATTTGCAGAATACATCTGAAGTTTGGAACTATACATACTCCGTTGACTCATGTTTTATCAGTGAAAAGAATTGATTACAGGAGACCAATCTTCCAAAGAAATGAGAGAAGTTTGACAGATTACTTTTTGCTTTTGTCACCTCCAAGATTTTTTGTCATCTGAAGATGCTAAATTAACAATGATAAAAAGAAACTATACAGCAACTCTGATGCTCATCATGCATGAAAGTTGTTTATTGTCATCTTCTAAAAGAGCAGGATGCATGAGGAATGGATGATGAAACTAGGTATACCTTACACCTCACAGAGAAATCAGAGCTATCCCTTTCTTGGCTGTGTGGGCTGTATCTGAATCTTCATCTGTATCCACATCTATGTCTGTCTATATTTAATCTGCATTGTCCTTTACCACTGATGCCCCAGCATCCATGCCATTTTCCCATCTGTGATTATCCAATGTGACATGATTTTATAGCATAATTACTTGTAGGGTTCAAAAGCTGCAGAATCTGGGGAACAAATTATTGTTGTTGCCATTATTACTATGACTTAAGTCTTGGCTTCTGGTGGTATATATTACAGTCTGGATCCTAAATGTCCCCAAAGTCTGTGTGTTCCAGGTTAGGTCACCAGCATGCAGGGCTCTTGAAGGTGAAGGAAGCTTTAGGAGATGGGCTTATTGAACGGATATTAGTGCATTGGGGTGACACACCTGTAGGGAATGTCAGGACCCCACCCCTTTTGGTGTTTCATAGCACTCCTGATGGGGGAAGATCTTCTCTTCTACATGTTCCCTGCACGCAGCTCTGTGCTGCCACGGGGCCAAAGCAACACCAAGCACATGGATCAAAAGCCATGCAACTGTGAGCCAGATTAAGCTTTTCCTCCTCTTTAGTTGATTTGCCTGGAGTATTTGTTATAGCCACAGGAAGTCAACTACCACAGTGTGCTTATGCTCCTCCTTGAGCTGTACTTCTGCTGTGCAGAATGTGGCAGATTTTCATCCCCAAAAGTCTAAAGTGACATTCACTGAGTTTGTGATGGATGAGTCTGTTCTTAGAAACTAAATTCTGAAATGGTGAAGTAAGTTGAAAACAGGCATCCAAAATACATTATATCCCCAGGGCAAGCTGAGCTGGCCAGAGTCTGGGTACGTTGGCACATGCCTGTAATACCAGTGTGGGGAGGTTGAAAGTAGGAAGATCACCATGAGTTCGAGCTGTGTAGTGAGACTCTGTAACAACTGGATACATTAAAAAATACATTAGAAATCTGAGGGGAAATGGGTGATGGTAATGAACTCTGGCTAGTGCTTTGAGCCTTAAAATTACATAGTATCTCAGAAATATGCTTTCTATAGATGAACTGCAAAAGAAATCCATATTAGGTTTTACAGAAGAACAAGAAAAAGTATGTGCTACCTCAAATACTTTATTAAGACACTGGAGACTGCCGGGTTTGGAAAGTGGCTCTGAGGGGTTCCCTGAAGGCTGCAGATGAAATGCTGACTCCCACAGTGATGCAGAGCAGGAGTGGATCTCTGGCACTGGCCAGGGCCATCCTCTTCCTTCATAACTTTTGCACATTATTTTTCTAGAGTAAGTCACTGTGTCTATTTCAAAGCAGAGCTAAATACTTTCCCTTGTTATCACCCTATGAAGGATGTAATGGGCAAATAGATCAATTATGAGAAGTTGCACTTCCAGTATTTTTTTTAACTATTCAGTTACAGAGGCAGGCAAGGTGATACAGAATCTAATTGAAGACATGATACATACTCTCATTTATGGTTCTCTGCATGGTCAAATAAAAGCAGGATTGTAACCAAATACTTAACAGAAGTGACAGCTCAGCAAAAGACCTGGGATGTTAAAAGCAGCATTATGATCCAGCAGTAACAATCCTGTTCTTGTATTTATACCATATGGCTTATTTCAAACCAAGCATTTCTGAAAGTTAGGCTTCAAGTGAATATAAACATGAGACATTAAAAATAGAACCTAAAGGCAGAAAGGCACATCCAGAGATATGAATACTCTTGCATACACAGAATGGTTTTGCAGTATTAGGAGTCCTCCATGCACGTTAAATTCAACTATTGAAGAACTGTCTCTGCTATGCACTTAAAGACCTTACAGTTAGTAAGTCAATTATGGCTGGGAATATAACTCAGCAGTCGAAACACCTGCCTGAAAAGTGCAAGAACCCAAGTTCCATCCTTGGTACCACAGGCCCTGCCTGCCTGGAACTGGGGGCATGGTGTGTCAGCCATTGAAACTAGGCATGGTGGTAGATGCCTGTAATCCCAGTGCTAGGGAGGCTGAGGCAGGAAGATCGCTATGAGTCTGAGGTGTGAGGTGACACCCTCTACCAAATTAGAATAAATAAATAAATGATTTAAAAATTAAGTATGTCAATAATTTGTACTAGAATCAACCCCACTGAGTAAATAACAAACAGATCTATTTGTGCAAATGAATACTTTTAACAATTTTACTATACATAATACCCAAATATATTTTTTAAAAGAATCACCCATACTCACATGGTATAAGTAGGACCTTATAATTGTAACCTATAAATTTGGTTATGATTTCTCACTTTTAAAACTTTACTACTAATGCATGCAATGCACGTTTATTTTTCTTTTCTTTTTTTACTTTTAAAGAATTCAAAATAGTGACAGGAAAAAAAAACTAGAAATGATATAAGATTTCACCAAACAAAGTAGTAAGAATTCAACAATGGTTCATGTGCTACATGATGCTACTTCAAATTAATATTTCAGATTATCAGATATAAACATATGAGATTCATTTAAAGAAACAAAACAAAACAATAACAAAGAAGTTAAAAAAAAATTTAAGCATTAACTGCTCCGTTCAAAAGACCAGCAGAAATTGGCAATACAATTATCCAAACTGTTCTGCATGTGTAACTAAATAAATTTTTTCTTTTCTTTCATTTGTCCTTTTCCTTATCTCAGGTTTTCTTTCTAGTTGAACAATTCTTTCCCTTTCATAATATCTGTTGTACCTTTTAGATTTTCATTATTCATTCACGTTCTCACACTAGTGAGATAATATGAGGTTTACACATGAGGATCTGACTTATTTCACTTACAAATATACTCTTTATTTTATTGAGAAGCAAATAGCAATGAGACAACATCAAAACTGATTAATAGGACAGTTTCAATAATTAATACATTGTATATTGTTATCTTCTTAGTGGTTATCTGTAGTACAAGAAGCAGACAGGATATCCTGTCCAAACACTATTAATTTTTTTTTTAAATTGAAGAACAAATAGCAATTAGAAAGTTTCAAATCAAAGTAACAGGACAGATTCAATAATTAGTACATTGCAAATTGTTTTTGTAATGGTTTGTTATCATACAGTGTGCATACATGATATTTTACTAACAGACACTATTATAGCAGAAGTCTCTAATCAATGAATTAAGAGAATGTAGCTGTATACTTCTTTTTTTAAAAGCTGAATTATAGCACAGTTTCAATAATTAATACTTTCTACCTTGTTAGTCTATAGTACTAGAAGCTGACATAATATCTTGTCCAACCACTATTACCAAACACTATTAGTACAAATATTTCTACTGATTGAATTAAGCAAAAGTACTTGTATATATATCCTAACTATTCTTTGTACATACAAATACAAAATGGTCCTTCCTTTGTATCCCCTTTTTTGTTTACTTCTGTCAGAAATGGGTATTCCTCTGGCATCTAAATACTATAGGTGCTTGAATTCAGCAAAACAATTCAACACAGTCCAGCAGTCCACAATAGTAGTGGGTTATCCACAGAAGTTATTGACTTGAGCCTTTCACAGCTCAGCATATTAATATGTCTTTACTTTATATACTTCTTTTTTGTACTTTTCTGCTGGTTGGTTAAGAGCAAGATAAAGCAAGACCAATGTAGCAAGAAATGTAACTTTTGTATCTGATAAGGTCAGTCAAGTCCCCTCAGTGTTAATCCTATAACCCTTTATTGCAATTTGTAGATCCTTTGTCAGTGTCAGCCATGTGGATGAGTCACAGCCATTGCATGACCAATTTGCTCTCTGCGAAAGGCTGAGAGAAGTTCTCCATGTGACTCTCCTTAGGCACACTCTACAACATCGCTCACTTTCTTTTGTGGCCCAATAATCTCCTTGATCAGAAAATTTGGGACACAACTAAGTTACATGATGTTATAGTACAGGTTCTCCTATGTCCCAAGTCTTCACTGAACTTGAAAGGCTAGAGCCAAAATGTTGGCTGACCTTGTAGTCCTTCCTTTTCTCTAATCTTTGATCTGCAAACTTAGGTTTTTATCCTTCTGAAAGAGAAGCTTATTATTACACTGCAACATATGCTGTTCTGTTTACCCTATCTGTCCTCTTAGCATAACATGGAACAAGTATATTCAAGTATTGATATGTTCAAATTTAAGTCCCTACAAAATATGAAGAAAAAAATGATTTAAAAAATATTTTAAACAAATATTTTTTATAAAACAAAACAAACAAATATTTTTACACAGAAATTTAGAAATCAAACCATATACAGCATTATAGCAGGACTCTCCTGTCACATTTTTTCCTTGTGTCTTTTCTTCATTTATTACACTTAATTTAAAAAAAAGACTTTTACTTGAGAGATAGTATGGTAATAATTGGTATGTCATGACAAGAAGTGTGTATTTAAGAACCATAATGACAGGCATTCCAAGCATAATCCTTCAATTACACATTGCTATCTTCAGTGCAATTGCATGGTTTACAGGTATCAACATGTATAGTTAGTTAGGGTGATAATCCTAGCAATTAACTGTTAGTTTCAAAAACCTGCTGATGTTTCTCAGGATCATTGCCTTACCCATCTTGTGCATGTAACTGTATGACTTTACTCCTGTCATGTTTCCCAGCTTTTCTCCTCGCTCTCTCCACGTTGTCCAATCCTCAAGTTCTCACTTACCTTTTAATTGTGTTATACCTTTCTATTTGTGTTTCTTCTGTTGAGTTCCTTTACTAAGTAAGCTATATGATATTTACACATGTAGGTCTAGTTTATTATGCTTATAAGTATATCTTCAAGTGGCATCCACTTAAGTATAAAGGCTTGAGTTTATCATTCTGTATATCTGAGTAAAACTCCATTATATAAAGATACCAGATCTTTTTCAACCATTCCTCATGTGATGGGCATCTTGGATGCCTCCAAGATTTGGTTACCACACATTGTGCTGCTATAAACATAGGTACACATATATCACTATGGTATAATGTTTTCAGTTCCTCTGGGAAAATTCACAGTAGGGGTATAGCTGGCTTGAATGGGATTTCCACTCCTAGTTTTTTAAGGAGTCTCCACACTAATTTCCATAATGCTTGCAGCAGTCTACATTCCCACCAGCAGTGGAGAAGGGTTCCCTTTTCCTTACAGCCTCTTCAACACTTGTTGTTTGTTGATTTCTTTATTCTTACTGGGTTGAGATGGTATCTCAGTGTTGTTTTAATTTGCATTTCATGGATGGCTAATGACGTGGAGTATTTTTTTCATATATTTATTTGCTTCTTTAATTTCATCCTCTGAGAAGTGTGTGTTCATCTTGGATGCCCATTTTTGGATTGGGTCTTTAAATTTAGGGGCCATAATGTTTTTTAGTTGTTTATAAATTCTAGAGAGTAGACTGTTGTTTGACTGTGTATTAGTTAAGATTTTTTTTGAAATTGTGGGTTGTCTTTTAACTTTGTTGGTAAATTCTTTTGATGTGCAAAAACTTCTCAGTAAGTGGTGGTCCCAAATGTTAATTCTTTCAAGTATTACCTTTGTGATTTATGTTTCTTCATGAACTCTTTGCTTACCCTTACATCTTCAGGAGTTCTTCCTACCTTCTCTTCCAGGAGATTTAATGTGTCTGTTTTAATATCTAAATATTAAATATCTTTAATCCATTTTGTCTTTAGCTTAGTGCATGGTGATAGAGCTGGGTCAAGTTTCAGTTTTCAGCATGTAGAAAGCCAGCTTTCCCAGCACCATTTTTAAAGAGGCAATTTTTCTTCCAGTAAGTGTGTTTGGCCCCTTTTTCAAAGATCAGGTTGCTGAGTGTGTGCATAGAGGCCTCTGCAACTTCTGATCTATTCCATTGATCCTCAGGTCTATTTCACTGTGAATACCATGTTGATTATATCACAGTAGCTTTGTACTATAATTTCAAGTCAGCAATTGTAATGCCTCCTGCCTTGTCTTTGTTGGCTAGGATTACCTTTGCTATTCTAGGTCTTTTCTGGTTCCAAATAAATTTTAGAATGATTTCTCTAGGTCTGGGAGGTATGTTGGTGCCAGTTTGATAGGGATTGCATTAAATCTGTACAACAATTTTGGGGGTATGGCCATCTTCACGATGTTAGTTCTTCCTATCCAGGAGCAAAGAATACCTTTCCATTTTCTAAAATCCTCTATGATCCCTTTTTTCAATGTAGTGTAATTTTCCTTGAAAAGATTTTTTACTTCTTTAATTAGATGAATTCTAAGGTATTTCATTTTCTGTGATCCTATTATAAAATGTATTGTTTCTCTAATTTCCCTCTCAGTGTGTTTGTTATCTGTGTAGAGGAATGCTATTGACATTTCGGTATTGACTTTGTATCCTGCTATGCTACTGAATTTCTGTATCAGTTCTAGTAGCTTCGAAGCTTTTTGGGTCTTCCAACTATAGTATCATGTAATCTGTGAATAATGATAACTAAATTTCTTCTTTACCTATTCTTATTCCTTTTATTTCTCCTTCTTCTTTAATGGCTCTAGCTAATGATTCCAGAACTATATTGAATAGGAGGGGTGATAGAGGGCATGCTTTTCTTGTACCAGACATGACAGTAAAAGATTTCAGTTTTTCCCCATTTAAAATTATATTAGCTGTTGGGTTGTCATATATGGCTTTTATCATATTGAAGTAGAGGCCTTCTATTCAAATTTTCTGTAGGGCTTTGAACATGAATGAGTGTTGGACTTTGTCAAAAGCTTTCTCTGTATCAATTGAGATGATCATTTTAGATTTCATGTATTACATTTATAGATTTTTGAACTTTGAACCATCCTTGTATCCCTGGGATGAATCCTACCTGGTCATGGTGTATGATCTTCTTGATGATTTGCTGTATTTTATTTGGTAGTATTTTATTGAGGATTTTTGCATCTATGTTCATGAGGGAGATTGGCCTGTAGTTCTCTTTTTCAGTTGTGTCTTCCTCTGGTTTTGGAATCAGCATAATACTTGACCCCAGAAATGATTTTGGGAGGACTGCTTCCTTTTTCATTTAATTGAAGAGTTTGAGGAGTGTAAGGGATTATATCTTCTATAAATTTCTTGTAGAATTCAGCTGTGAATCCATCAGGACCTGGACTTTTCTTTCTCTGCAGGCTTTTAAAAAATTTTTTTTGCAGAACTGGGGATTGAACTCAGACCTTTGCACTTGCCAGGAAAGTGTTTACTCCACTGAGCCATCTCCCTGACCTGAAAGACCCTGTATTTAAAAAAAAAAAGAAGATACCTTGAACTGGAGATTTTCAATCATCTATACCCATGGACATCCTGCTGTCTCCTGTGCTATCCCGCACTATAGTCCCCAAAGGACTATTGCACAAAGGTGACTAGGGATGCTGTGAGGGATGTGAAAACTTCCTTCCTTCTGGGGAATGTATAGCTGACTAAGAATCAGAGAAAATGAAACTGGAGAAAAAGAAGTGGGAGAAATTCACAGTGGAGAGAGGGCCCAGCACAAGCATTTGCGGACCAAAACAAACCCCCTAACAGATTGGAAACAGAATCGTGGACCCTAATGAGGAAAGGTTTTTGTTAATGGAAATGAATGGTTATGACACATTATCTGCTCATAAGCAAATCCGTGGTATGAAAAGGAGACAACAAGGAAATCTGCTGGGTTGGTGTTGGGGCTCATGTCCAAACTGTCCCCTGGACTTGCTGTCAGGGGCTGGTCAGAGATGGAAGGTTTCTCTTCTTCCCTTGCTTCTTCATTCATTCCCTCCTCCCCAGTCACAGCACCCTGAGCAGCTGTCCTCCACAGCCCCACTGCTGCCTGTCAAGCCACCCTGCAATGCCTGCAGGCTTTTTATTACATTTTACATTTTGTTGGCTGTTACTGGGTCATTGAGAGTTGTTATGTCTTCTTGGTTCAGTTTCGGTAATTTGTCCCTTTTGAGGAATCTGTCCATTTCTTCTGTGTCTTCTATTCTTTAAACGTAAAGATTCTCAAAGCAGCTATTGATAATCTTCTGAATTTCCACTGTGTCTGTGCTGATTTCACCCTTTTCATTTCTTATTGCTTATATTTGAATGTTTTCTTTCCTCTTTTAGATGAGGTTAGCTAGGGGGTTATTTATTTTATTTAGTCTTTCAAAGAACCATCTTTTTGATTCGTTGATCTTTGAACTATTTCTTCGTCTCAATTGAATTAATTTCTGTTCTAATCTTTATTATTTCTTCCAGTCTTTGGGCTCTGGACTTGGTTTGCTCTTCCTTTTATATATGGCAGAGGTGCAGCATTAGGGTGTTTATTTGTTTCTGTTCTGTTTTCCTAATGTGTAAGTTCATAGCTATGATTTTCCCTCTGAGAACAGCTTTCATCGCATACCATAAATTCTGATAAATTGTGGTGGAATTTTCATTGAATTATAGGTATTGTTGAATATCTTGTTTAATTTCATCTGTTACCCATTGATGGCTGAGAAGGGTGTTGTTTAATTTCCATGTATTTAGCAGGTTTTGCTGGTTTCTTTTGGCATTTATTTCCACTTTCATTGCACTATGGTCAGATAATATATATGTGATAATTTCTGTTTTCTTGCATATACTTAAGCATGACCTCTGAACTAGTATGTGGTCTATTTTAGAAAATGACCAATGTGCAGCTGAAAATAATGTGTACTGAACTGTGATTGGGTGGAACACTCTGTATATGTCCACCAGGTCCATTTGTTCCAAGCTCTGGTTCAGTTCTGCTACTTCTTTGCTAACTTTTCGTCTGGTTGACCTATCTTTTTGAGATATGATGGTGTTAAGGTCTCCTGTTAAGATTGTGGTCTTGGATATTAGATTTTTCATGTCCAGTAATATTTGTCTTCTATAGTTGGGTGCTCCTGTGTTTGGTGCATAGATATTTATGAGTGTTACCTCTTCCTCTTGAATTTTTCCCCTAACTGACATATAGTGGCCTTCTTTATTTCGTTTGATCCTTCTTGGTTTGAAGTTGAAACTGACAACAGAATTGCTACCCCTAGTTTTTTCTGAGGTGCTGGGGCATGTAGTATTGTTTTCCAACCTTTGACTTTGAACTTATGAATGTCTTTTTGAGTTAATTGTGTTTCTTGTATGCAGAATATTATTGAGTTTTGTTTCCTAATCCACTGTGCCAGTCTATTTCTCTTAATTGGTGAATTGAGTCCATTTACATTGATGGTTATAATTGAGATGTGTTGACTTATGATTGACATGATATTTACCTGCTATTGTTTACTCCTTTGTATCCTGTGTTTAATTGTTTGCCTTATTTAGTGGGTTCCTTCTGTTCTCGTTGATGGAGTTCTGGTCCTTGTGGTCCCTCCTTAGAACATCTTTCAGTGCCTGTGTAGTGATGGCTTTGTCATCATGAAATTCTTTAGTTTTTCTTTATCATGGAAGTATTTCACATCTCCATCAATCTTGAAAGAGAATTTTGCAGGATATAGTCTGGGCTGGAATATGTTTTCAAGGAAGACTTATAGTACTCCATGCTCTCCTTGCCTTCTTGGTTTGTGAACAGAAGTCAGCTGTAATTCTGATGGGTTTTCCTTTGAATGTGATCTTTTTCTTTTCTCCCATGGCTTTCAGTATATTATTCTTGTGCTGGATTTCTGAGATCTTGACTATTATATGTCTCGGTGTGTTTTTAGTAGAGTTGAGGTTATTTGGCATTCTGTGTGCTTCGGTTATCTGAATATTAGATTGTTGCATCATATTTCAGAAGTTTTCTGCTATTACTTCTGCCCATATTCTTTTTATATCATTTGTATTGAATTCTTCTTTCTCATTGATGCCTACTAGTCTCACATTATTCATATTGGCATTGTCTTGCAGGGGATGGATTATTCTTTCCTCCATCCCAGTTGTTCTTAAGAGATCCTTTCTCAATTTTTCACTAGCTACACCAGCTTCTTCAAGTTCTGAAACTCTGTCTTTGCTTTCTCTCCAATGGTTTTATAGACTCGTGATTGAGATTTTAAGTTCTTCTATATCTCTTTGACTGTTTCATGTGATCTATTTCTTTCCTGTATTGCTCATTCAAGGAATCCATCATATTTCTATTCTCTATTTTCTTTTTACCAATGTCTTCTTTAGAGGAAGCTCTTAATTCTTTTACTGCAGAGTTTTTTTCCAAATTGAGTTTCCTCCATATATGTCCATATTTGATTCTTTACTTTAGATGCCATGATTTCAAAGATTTCTTCTTTTATATCAGAAATTATTTCTGTTCTGACTTCCTCTTTATCTTTCTACTGTTGTTTCTTTGTTTGTCACACTGTTAATTCATAGATTTCAGCTTAATACTGTTTTCTGCACTTGTTGTGGGTTGGCATTGGGTTTCCCCCATATGTTTCTGCATTTGATTCTTTACTTCAGATGCTATGTATTCAAAATCCCAGCACTCGGGAGGCTGAGGCAGGAGGATTGTTGTGAGTTCAAGACCAGCCTGAGCTACAAAGTGAGCTTAAGGCCATCCTGAACTGCACAGTGAGACCCTGTCTCAAAAAGACAAAAAAGAAAATTTTTTTTAACTTCAGGCATTAATTCTGGTCTGAGTTCCTCTATACCTTTCTGCTGTTGTTTCTTTGCTTCTGCTTCTGTTAATTTATTCATTTCAGCTGAGCTAGTGTCCTCTGAGCTTATTATTTTTGGGCTGAAGGTCTGAGATTGCATTTTGCTCCTTGTCTGTGTCATTTTGTACAGCACTGACCTCCGACCTTTGCTGCAGCGCTTTGGCACAGTTATAACCTTAGCAAATAATGAGATTCAGGTGCAAATATATTAAGTTTGAGTTTATCCAGTTATGCCTGACCTGGATCTAGCTGTTGTGTTCAGCTCCTTTTTTCTGCAGCCCTTTTTGCTCAACAGTGAGCCTGTCATACCCCTTTTTTGTGCCTCTGGCACAGGGCACACCTGAGAACACAGAAGCTCTCCCACACACTCACTGGGCTGGGCTGGGCTGAATCAGGGGACCGAAGAGTCACAAAAATTCTTACTCGCTCAGTGGGTTTGGGAGCAGGGGTTGTCTTTATTTTTAAGAGATGTTTCCTTCGTGTTCACACTAGCTGCAATGTTATCATTCAGGCCTGCAATTTTATCTTCCGTTTCATTCAAATAGTTTCTCCAGTTTTTAATGGAATTGTTATTGTCCTGTGCATCAGTCTGAATCTGTTTTATGCATTCTGGTTTTTTCCTGTATTGCTCCTTGAGTGTTTCCATCATTTTCCTATTCGCTTCTATTTTTTATCTGTGTCTTCCTAGTTATATCAAGCAATTCTTTCCTTATTGTTGTTATTTCCTTTTTTACCTCAGAGACTTTTTTTCTTTTCTGATTTCTTCTGTAGCCTGATGGATTTGTTTCTTTACTTCAGTTGCTATCATATCAGAAATTTCAAGTGTGTGTTACCCAAGTTCCTGTCAGACCTTGTCTCTTGCACTTGTCTTGGTAGGCTAGAAGTCTGAGACTACCTTTTGTTCCTTTGTTTTGTCATTTTTTTGCAGTGATGGTAGATGGGGGATGCAGGTCAGCAAGGCTCTCCAGGGTGTAGGAGAGCTTCTGGTGTCTGTGTTTCAGTGTGGTTTCTACCTCATTAAGGAGAGGAGGCAAGTTGTAGTTCAAGAAGGATCTTATGATGAGTGCAGGCAGAAGCTTACACATTAAAAAATACAAATAACTTAATAAATTTAAGGGGAAAGACAAAGGTACCTGAGATCAAATACTTAACAGATACAAACCTAAGTCTGAATTACTGAGTTCATATGCCTGTTCTCAGACATAACAGTTTGAAAACACATGTTGCATCATCTTAGAAAAAATTGACTCATATTACTCTTCTATTTCAACCAATCCTAGAACCTTGGGCAAAAAGGAAAACTGGTGATGTCCTTCTCATCCCTAGTGATGAGTATCATAGTGATTCTGTGTGGGAAATACATGTTTTTCACTGCATCACAGGGGTTTTCTTTATGTCAGAAAGTGTAGGAGGAGATTTCTGATTCTAAGAATGAAGGGTAGCACAAGCCACCTATTAGGAGGTTCTCAAATAAACAGAATAGTATTCTACATATACAGAGTGTATAATTTACTATTTTCCCATTCATCCTCTGACCTAGTGATTTTTGTCACCCCTTCTTTCTTTCAAAAGAAAATAATTTCACCTTTTACATTTCTCATATTGACATCTCCATATTTCTCCCCAATTACAACATTTGTACAAATTACTGAAGAAAACACTGAATCTTTCAGAATTTTATTGAATACTTTAAACAACATCACAGCTCACTGACACTGAATTTGCACTATTAAAGTGGGTCATTTTATAAAACAAAATAAATAGCAATGGTAGCAGAAAAATACCAGCAGGCATTTGCATTTTTGTTTACTACAAAATTATGCCCTGCCAAAGGAGGAGAAAGGGGGCTGCAAGGAGTAAAAAAGGAGGTTTTCCTAGAAGTAGGCTTGAGGAGAAAAGTCTCATAGGCAAGATGTGGCAGCAGGATCACTATGAGTCCAAGTTGCGTAGTGAGACTGTACCGAATACACAAAAAATTAAAGTATTAGAGACTGGGTGTGGTGGTGTGCTCCTGTAATCCCAGAATTTGGGAGGCTAAAAACAGGAGGATCACTGGAGTCTTACCTGTGCAGGGAGACTCTGTCAACCCTATACTAAATACACAAAAAAATAAAGTGTTAAAGAATTTCTGATCTATGCCAGCATGTTTTCTTATACTAAATACACACTGAGAGTGAAAGAGAAGGAACTTCAGAGTCATCCTCCACTCTACACTCGCTGTATGATTTTTATATAAGTTTCTTTATCTCTCTGAGCCTTTACAAAATGGGAAGAATAGTGCTCATCTGATACAACAGACATTAATAATTAAGCTGGTATAAGATATCTGATAAACTGCTTGTTTTACAGTGGGACTTTAAAGGATTCTGGTATCCTTCTTAAACTGTCCCCTATGCCAGACTCCATGATAAACAGCATGAGGCAACTGGAAGCAAGTGCTCTGATTCTAGTTCTTTAAGCTTGGCATGCAAAATTTGTTCCTCAGAACTACTGGGCTTCTGCATCTGGGCCAACTCGTGTACCCAGGAGCAAAGTGATAGGGTGTTCCTCTTACCTGTTAGCATTCTGGATCAGTGGCCACAGAAACCAACTCAAGGAATGAATTATACAGACTTTAGGTTACCCACAGAATTTGAAAGAAGGTGGGAAAAATAAGAAATCTAGGGCTGAATAGCAGGAACCGCCTCAAGACGGCCACAGGACACCCCCTGCCTCTTCTGGGCTCTGCTGCTCCTGGATTCCTGATACCAGTGCCATGAATAATTTCTAATGAGGCTTAAATTCTTGATAGCTCCATTTGGGTTCAGGTTTCCAGGTTAGAAGAGTGCTGAATGACACCTCTTTCCCCTTTTGGTTTGTATCTAGATGTACCCTCAATTTTATATTAGGAGGTGATTGACTTGTGAAGCGCATGATTATAAAATTATCCGTGGATCACTCCACTGATAAATTTCTAGATAAGTGTGATGTTGAAAGACACAGCCCCTCAGGTTTGTGGCCTGGAAGGGTCCATCTCTTTCCTCTGGTCCTCCCTCCAAGCTCTCTGCTTCCTGTTGCCCTGCCACAAGCTGTTTCTTCTCTCCCAGGTCCTTTTGCCATGCTACTCTGCCTAGAACCCAGCCTACAATGGATTAAAACTTATACAAACTGTGAACCAGAATAAACCTTACCTCCCTTAAATTGTGGGTATCCTAGTAATGAGGAGAATGACTACGAAAGTGTCTCCCCAACAACAAATGGAGGAGTGTTAGAATACATAAATATTTAAAGAAAATGCAATCATTTATGTGTTCTCTACATAGGGAAAGTATCATTATTTAAATAATCACTTCTGAATTTTCCAACTAGAAAAAAGCATTTCTATTTTCATGAATAATAGCAGGTCCAGACAGGTTAAGCCTGTGAAGAATCCTATTTTCATATGAGTATGATTCTCAAATTTGCCTCTTTGAATGTTAACTCTCTGAAAAGATAGAACACTTCATGGCAGGCCACCAAGCTTATGTAGTCAATGTCTAACATAGTGCTAAGTAAAGAACAGAGGATCAACACATTCGTATTGACTAACACACCATCCTTGTAATACAGCAACAGTCTGCTATAATTTTAATTGCTATAAAAGACACAATTAAATATGTACAACTCAGAAGGCATATTAATAATGCAACAGAAGTTTGTCTTGAAATTTCTTCTGCTGGATTAATTAGTCTACTACCCTTAATCTTAATCACAGGCAAAATCTCTGAATCTGAGAAAAATGGAGATAAACTTTTTGCCAAGTCATAATACACGTTATCTGAAATCCAACAATCAATGCAGTTCCTCTCTCCAGCAGAAAGCTCCAGAGCTGCATCTTCATTGGAAAGATTTCTATCAGCCTCTGGTCTTCTGAACTCTGACAGAAGAGTTCCGAATCTCCCATACAAAACCATCTAAGGCATTCCAGCAGTACTCTTTCAGGTAACATCTCAAACCCCCCAAACTCTTTCCTCAAGCCATTCCCAAAAGCTCTTGAACCATGTGATCAGGTGTAGTCACAGCAGCAGTCCCACTCCTTGTACCAAATTCCACGTCAGTGACTTTTCTCTTTGTTGACACAAAATAACCAGCATTCAAAAGTAAAGGAGAAAAGGTTTACTTATTTCACAGTTTGTGGAAGTTTCAGCCCATAATCAGGTGACTCCAAGGCAGGGTGGCATGGCAGAGGGGCAACAGTTCAAGGTAGCAGAAGACAACAAAAGCAGCAATAGCAAAAAGGAGGAAGAGTAATTCTCTTTTCCCCCATTATACCTTAAGCAGGCTACCACATCTCAGGCCAGGTGTAGCACCCACTGCCTCCCTTCTCTTCTCTTGTGCATAACAGTGAAGATCCTGGCCTGAATCCCTAGTAAAACTTCTAACCTTCTCAAGTTGACACAAATTATCAACCATTAAAAAGGACTTGTCTAAGCAGGTGGAGAAAGTGAGCAAAAAAGGTCATTCCACAAGGTTAAACAGAAGAGCAGATTTTTAGTTCAGCTAATGAAAGGTCTGAAGACATCAGGTAAGTCTCTGGAAGTAACAGCTGGGCTATCATTGCATAATGCTCTCATTAGCTTGAGGGTTGGCTGGAGAGTCCTACATGAAAAGGAGGGAGGCAGAGCATATGAAGGAGAAAGGAAAGAAGCAAATATCTATCTGAAGGGAAAAAGAAAGTAAAGAAAGGGAGAAACAAAGAAAAGCTTTCTGAAACCACAATAGCAATAATATAAAAGTTTAAGTTTCCCATACGTCCTGAGTAGAGTTATTTTAATTTTTTTCTTAAAAATATGGATGTGTCAGCAGCATTTACATGATATAGTTAAAGGAAAATCTAAATGTTTTACAATGAAAAGAACAGATAACAGTCACACACTGACCCAGTCCTGGGCCACAGGGCTATGCCTGTCTTCCAGACACTTTGGTGCTGGAGGGAGGGTTGTGACCTACCTCACCTGTCCATCTCCTGAGCTGCTGCTCAGCCTGTCCCCCAGCACCCCAATTTTGTTCTTCTGTTCCCTGTCTTTCTTAGGTCTGCCTTCATCTAGGTCATTTCCATCAACTCCTCCCTGTTAATTATCCTGGGGTCCTTTGCAGCCAAAAGTGCACTTTTACCTTCATTGAAATTACTCTCCTTTTGGATCCATTTCCTGTGCAGCATCAGGACCAATGCCTTTCACTATATTAGTATTCCAAAATGCATGCATTTCCTTCCTAAAGCTCTGTGTGAAGCTTAGATGTACCAAAGAAATGGCCACGTCCCAATTTTCAGTGACACACTACAAGAGCACTGCTCGGGTGCAGGCACAGTCTTCCCTCAGCATCCACAGGGTTTGCACCTCTGGGTACTCCAGCTTCACAGTGTGGTTGCTGCTGCTATTACCAATATCCAGGCACTGTGCACAATATTTCTTCCTATAGCATAGTCAGGAAAGTGGAAAGGAGGAGAGTGGGGCTGAAAGAACACACAACTATGGCTGCTGGTTGGAATCCTTGAATTTGTGACTGAAGACAAATAGTAAAGATCTTCTAAAATTGTCTTATTATTAATGTTTATTCTTCTGAAGAGCATAAATAAAATCTTAAGTGAAAGACCTACTACATTTCACTCGTATTTTCAAATCAAACATTAGTCATATGAAATCTTCTGATATTTGCCAACATTCACACACATAGTTCAGCCAACTCAGTTTTCAAGACATGTTTCCATGGAAGCTGGGAAATAGCTTGAAGTTTACTAAATGAAGGGTGCCAGTCTGAGGCCCTGATCTCCTTCTCCCTGGTCACCCCAAGCATCTTCTGAACCTTCAGTCAAACGTTAGGCTGGGTGTCTTACCCTGCTGTCCCATCACTGAGACTCAGTATTTGACACCCCCAATGTAAAAGAAAGCTTCATGGGCTCATGGTTGCAGGCCATGGTGCACTGGCTCCAAGGCACAAGAGGCAGGTGGAAAGGCCTGATGGAGGAGAGCTGTGAGTCCTTGATGGCTGGGAAGCACAGAGAGAGGCAGAAGGAAGGAACCAGGGACAGGAAGGAACCCTACCAGATCACAGTCCAGTGACTGCCTCTGTCCAACCCAACCTCCTGACAGCACAGTTAGCTATGAACTCATCAGTGGACAAACCAGGGCCCCAACACTCAGGCCACGCACCAGTATTGGGTTTCTCCTGGCCCATGGCTCCCTGGGAACCAGACAGCTCAGTAGGAGATGAGACGCAGGCTACTGAGCAGAGGATACTTTGTCTTTGTTTACCGCTTCTCCCTGTGACACCTACTCCTTCCTGAGCCATGCTGTGCTGGATCTGCAGGGCATCTGCTTTGCAGAGAAGAATGAATCTGACTATGAACTCTACATGGGAGAGATCTAGGCTGTGAGCTTCTGAGAATCATCCTGGTCCCACAGCCTTAACTTTCCATCCTTGTCAGTGGAAAAATGGTCTTAGATGAAATTATCTTCTACAAATGCTGGATCACGGAGGAATACAATGCTCCTATGATTCTTTGAAGGCTCACAACTCGACACATGAAAATTTGAGGCGAACACTGAAGAAGTAGGCCATGACAGTGAGCATGCCCACATTTAGTTTCCCAAATTTCTCTTTCATGTTCTCATCTCAAAATACCCCAACAGGACCATTAAAAATAGCTTGAGGGGGTGCTCTGGTATCACACCATGAAAATGACAATCATGTGAGATCACACCCCTCATTGGCTGGATTTATTATTTCCCCATGAATATATATATATTTCCAAACATCATGTTGTACATGATAGAGACATACAATGCTGTTTGTCAACTTAAAAGAAAAAAAAAAACTCATGATAAACACATGTAGCTTTTGGCTGTCTTACAGCAGTGTTAATTGTATGTTTTTGGCTATACAGCTCAGCCAGTGAGCAACAGTTCCCTGCGATCCCAGGTCCCACCTCGCTGTGCAGCTCGGCTGGTGAATGAGAGCCCTAGAGGTCAGTGCTACACAAAATGACAAAGACAAGGAGAAAAATGCAATCACAGGCCTCGAGTCCACCAGTAAGTGCAGAGGACACTAGCTCAGCTGAAATGAATGAATTAACAGATAAGGAAGAAAGGAACAACACCAGAAAGGTATAGAGGAACTCAGAGGAGTATTAATTCCTGAAATAAAAAAAAATATCTGAATACATAGTATCTGAAATAAAGAATCATGTGCAGAAACATCAGAGGGAAAACAAATGCTCACCTGGAACAAATGCAGAGAGCACTATTCTAGCTGAAACGTATGAATTAACAGTGTCTGAAGCAAAGAAACAACAGCAGAAGGGTCATGTGGAACTCAAAGCAGAAATAATTTCTGAAATCAAAAAAGAATTCTATGACAAAAAAAGAATTCTTTGAAATCATGGCATCTGAAATACAGAGACAAGTCTGAAAATATGCAGAGGAAAACCAATTTGGAAGAAACTCTGCAGAAAAACAATTAATAACTACCTCTACAGAAGACATGGATAAAATAATTGAGGAGATCAGAAATATGATGGATTCCTTGAATGAGCAATACAGAAAAGAAATAGAATGCATGAAACAGAGTCAAAGAGATAAAGAAGATCTAAAAATATCAATCACGAGTCTACAAAACCATTTGAGTGAAAGCGAAGACAAAGTTTCAGATCTTGAGGACACTGGTGCAGCTAGTGAAAAGGTGAGAAAGGATCTCTTAAAAACAATGAGAATGCAGGAAAAAATAATCCATCACATGCAAGATGATGCCAGCATGAACAATGTGAGATTAATTCATATCAATGAGAATGAAGGAGTCAATATAAATGACATAAAAAAAAATTTGGGGAGAAGTAATCACATAAAACTTCCCAAATATGAGGAAACAATCCAACATTCAGGTCATCGAAGCATACAGAACACCAAATAATTTCAACCTAAGTAAAAATACACTGAGGCATATAATAGTCAAGATCCCAGAAATCCAACACAAAAATAATATTCTGAAAGCTGCTAGAGAGAAGAAGCAGATCACATTCAAAGGAAAACCCATCAGAATTACAGTCGACTTCTCTACACAAACCATGAAGGCAAGAAAAGCATGGAGTAGAGTTGTTCAAGTTCTAAACAAAAAATTCCAGCCCAGACTATTATACCCTGCAAAACTCTCTTTCAAGTTTGATGGAGAAGTGGAATACTTCCATGACAAAGAACAACTAAAGAATACCATGATGACGAAGCCACCCCTATACAGGCTGAAAAAAAATATTCTAGAGAGAGACCAGAATGACCAGAACTCTATGAATGAGAACATAAGGAAGCCACTAAACAGGACAGACAACTAAGCACAGGATACAAAGGAGTAGACGACACCAATTAAATATCATGTTAAATATAAGTCAACACATTTCAATTATAACCATCAATGTAAATGGACTCAGTTCACCAATTAAGAGAAATAGATTGGCACAGTGGATTAGGAAACAAAACTCAATAATATGCTGTATACAAGAAACACACTTAACTCAAAAGGACATTCATAGGCTCAAAGTCAAAGACTGGAAAACAATACTACATGCCTAAGTACCTTAGAAAAAAGCAGGAGTAGCAAATCTGTTCTCAGACAGTCTCAACTTCAAACCAAGAAGGATCAAACAACACAAAGAAGGCCACTATATATTGGTCAGGGGAAAAATTCAAGAGGAAGAGGTAACATTCATAAATATCTATGCACCAAACACAGGAGCACCCAACTATGTAAGACAAATCTTAAGGGACATGAAAAACATAATGTCTAAGACCACAGTCTTAACAGGAGACCTTAACACCCCCTTATCTCAAAAAGATAGGTCAACCAGAGAAAAAGTTAGCAAAGAAGTAGCAGTACTGAACCAGAGCTTGGAATAAATGGAACTGGTGGACATTTACAGAGTGTGCCACCCAACCACAGCTCAATACACATTTTTTTCAGCTGCACATAGGTCATTTTCCAAAATAGACTAAGTACTAATCCAGAGGTCATATGTAAGTATATGCAAGAAAACAGAAATTATCCCATGCATATTATCTGACCATAGTGCAATGAAACTGGAAATAAATGACAAAAGAAACCAGCAAAACCTGCCAAATTCATGGAAATTAAACAAAACCCTACTCAGCAATCAATTGGTCACAGAATAAACTAAACAAGAAATTCAACAATATCTACAATTCAATGAAAATTCAAGCACAAATTACCGGAATTTATGGGATTCAATGAAAGCTGTTCTTAGAGGGAAAATCATAGCTATGAACTCACACTTTAGGAACACAGAATGGGGACAAATAAACACCCTAATGTTGCACCTTCGACATCTAGAAAAAGAAGAGCAAATGAAACCCAGAGTGCAAGGATGGGAAGAAATTATAAAGATTAGAGCAGAAATTAATTGAATTGAGATGAAGAAAACAGTTCAAAGAATTCAGAAATCAAAAAGATGGTCCTTTGAAAGACTAAATAAAGTTGATAAGCCTCTAGCCAACCTCATCAAAAAGAGGAAATTAAAAATACATGCAATAAGGGATGGAAAGGGTGAAATCACCAAACACCCAGCAGAAATTCATAAGATCATTAATAGTTACTTCAAGAATCTTTACGCTCACAGAATAGAAGACAGAAGAAATGAACAGATGCCTTGAAAGGTACAATTATCAAAACTGAACCAAGAAGACATAGCAACTCTCAATAAGCCAATAACATCCAAACAAATATGAAAGGTAATAAAAAGCCTACCGACGAAGAAAAGTCCAGGTCCTGATGGATTCACAGCTGAATTCTATAAGAAATTCATAGAAGATATAATCCCTACACTCCACAAACTCTTCAGTGAAATTGAAAATGAAGTAGTCCTCCCAAAAACACTTCTGGAGGCAAGTATTATACTGATTCCAAAACCAAGCAAAGACACAACCAAAAAGGAGAACTACAGGCCAATCTCCCGCATGAACATAGATGCAAAAATACTCAGTAAGATCCTAGCAAATAGAATACAGCAAATTATCAAGAAGATCATACACCATGACAAGATGGGATTCATCCCAGGGATGCAAGGATGGTTCAATATTTGAAAATCTATAAATGTAATACCCTGTATTAATAGACTGAAATCTAAAAAACCATATTATCATCTCGATACAAAGAAAGCTTTTGACAAAGTCCAGCACTCATTCATCTTCAAAGTCCTACAGAAAACTGGAATAGATGGACTCTATCTTAACTTGATAAAAGCCATCTATGACAACCTAAAAGCTCATTTAAATCCTAAATGGTGAAAAACTGAAATCTTTTACTCTTAAATAAGGTACAAGACAAGGATGTCCTCTATCACCCCTCCTGTTCAATATAGTCTGGGAATCCTTAGCAACAGCCATTAGAAAAGAGGGAGAAATAAAGGAAATAAGAATAGGTAAAGAAGTTAAATTATCACTATTTTCAGATGACATGATACTTTACTTGGAAGACCCCAAGAATTCCACCAAGAAACTACTAGAACTGATACATAAATTCAGTAGCATAGCAGAATACAAAGTCAGTACTCAAAAGTCAATAGCATTCCTCTGCACATATAACAAGCACACTGAAAGGGAAACAATAGAATCAGTACCTTTTACAATAGCCCCATGGAAAATGAAATACCTTGGGATTCACTTAACCAAGGAAGTCAAAGATCTTTTCACAGAAAATTGCAACACCCTAAGAAAAGAGATTATGGAGGATTTCAGAAAATGGAAAGATATTCCATGCTCCTGGATAGGAAGATCCAACATCGTGAAGATGGCCATACTCCCAAAATTGCTGTACAGATTTAATGCAATCCCTATCAAACTGCCATCAACATACCTCCCAGATATAGAGAAATCAATCCTAAAATTTATTTGGAACCACA